>BPTQ01000004.1:91774228-92051389 GCA_019973895.1 Chrysanthemum seticuspe | reverse complement strand
ATTCACATTTATACACAGTACACTTGCATCACATGCTTATCATGATATAGTAATGTTGGATCGATGTACTCTAACCAAACTAACTAAAATAGCTTGTTAAGGTTTAATAACCTCGGATAAATCCTAAGTTATTAACAATGAAACACTGAGCAAACTCTATTAAGTATGCTGAATTTACTTAACAAAGCTAAGAAGAATAACTTTAACTTTGAACGATTTTATTAATAACTCTAACTCTGCTTATTATGCAGACTCTTTAACAAATCTAATAATATCGAACTTCTCTAAAACTCTAATAATGTCACGTACATCTAATACCAATCTAGGGATCCTTTTATAGGCTCAAGGATAACCCTAAACGGTTTACAATTCTTATCCTTGTACGTCAAGTAAACAATACTTAGAAAGTTCTAGATAAACATTACTTTCTATCTTTAATCTAATACAACCGACTTTAAACTTTACAGTACTTTAATGAATAAGCAGTACTTTGACTTTTACTTAGCAGTACTATGACTTCTTGCAGTACTTTGTCTTTATGCAGTACTTTGTTAATCTTCAGTACTTTAATCTTCTATATCCCAACAATCCTCCCCTAACTTGAATTCTACTTGTTTGATTTCAAGTTCCTTTGTAGATTTAGCTTTAACATCTTTATCTTCAAAGAGGAATTGTGACTTTATCTTCAGATTTTATCTTTGTAGTTTCTCTGCTTATATCATCATCAAAGTAGTCTTTATCTGTATAATTCTTTTCAGCATCAAACATCAATCTTATTTCTTTTCTGCAACATTCAGCAAACTCCATCTCTTCAGCAACATAAGACAATTTGTACATTTAATTCAGTTAAGTTTCAGTCTATTCTCATCACTTCCAGGTGTGTAAACTCCTGTGAGAGGTGAATCATTGAAAATTTAATGGATTTGAGTTCTCTTTACCAAAGCCATTAACTCTGGAGTAGCCAAATGTTTTGATGTGTAAGATCATGGTACACTGATAACCATATGATTTTTAGCAAATCATCAGCTATCAACAGATTTGAGTTGTCTTTACCAAAAGCTGTACCCTTTTGGACTAGTTAGTTCTTTCATCTATGGTGAACTAATTACCATACAATGGTTTTTCCACAGCCTTTACCACAAGCCATTTTCTTGTGGGCTAGCCAACTCTTCACATTACTGATATGGTGAGTTGATGACCATACAACTTATTAGCAAGTTGTAAACTAAAAACGGATTTAAAATATCTTTACCAGAGCCGTTTGCTCATGGATTAGCCAATCCTTTTGTAACCATGGTGGATTGATAACCTATTGGTATTACCATCTTAAAAACCATTTATTTCTTTTAACCTTTGTTTCAAAAATTTATTACTTAACAAAAGTTTTTCAAAATCAGTAACTAGTTTAAAAACTGCAAGCAGTACTTTGAATAAAGTACTGTTTGATCAGCAGTACTTTCAATAAAGTATTGATATATCAAAAATTTAATCAATTAAGATTCATACCAGTTATTCATCATCATCAGCAATTGTAGTCCATCTAATAAACAGCTTGATGACCAGACATGCTATTTCATTATCTTCTTCTACTTCAATTCCATGCTCCAGCATCCTCCTCATAAGTTCTGGTGTAAGAGGATATCTTCTATCAGCTAACATGTGAATCATAATTCCATCTTCTAACTCTAGAACATGTACTCCAGATTCTTCAAAGAATCTCTAGCTAACAATCTCCCAATTCTCTTGATTCTTCCAAATTTCAGCAGTGCTTTGTTCTTCTGTTTCCCATACAGTTGTGAGATCTCCAAGCAATACTAAACCAACTCCTTCTGATGGATTTTGTTCAAAGTAATCTCGCACCACATGATATAAATAAAATAAATCCACTCTATCTATGATGTGCAATAAATCCCATAGCCTGTTGAACACTCTGAAGCTTTCATCATCTCTATGAAACATCAGATAACTTCCATCTTTTCTGTCAGGACCGAATACC
Organism: Chrysanthemum seticuspe; assembly: GCA_019973895.1. Classification (NCBI taxonomy): domain Eukaryota; kingdom Viridiplantae; phylum Streptophyta; class Magnoliopsida; order Asterales; family Asteraceae; genus Chrysanthemum; species Chrysanthemum seticuspe. Next base: position 92,049,393 of record BPTQ01000004.1, on the reverse strand, counting down.
ATAAGATTTATGTGGTTTGGAGGTCGGGGTTGGTGGAAGAAGATGAAGATCTTCATCCTTTTTAGTGAGAGAAAGTAGAGAGAGAGAGGAGAAAACAAAGACTTTATTAAGATAAAACACACAATACAACTAGCCAAATGATTCACCTCACCCCTCATGGAGAGTCATGAGGGGTATATATAGGCCCTATCTTTGCCACTTAAACGATACTAGTCCCTAAGGGCAAAGTATACTACGCGTCTAGTCCAATTCACGTAAGTGACGTTATCTTTATAAAAAGCGAGGCTAACAATCTCCCTCCAAGATACCGTCACACGTGAATGGTTACAATGAGACCTATAAATACAAAACAAAGTAAATTACAATAGTAATGAACAATGTTGACTTTCTTGAAGCGCAGAGTCTCTGTAGTCTAGATACTGAGGCAAACTTGAAGTTCTCCCTTCCGATGACCTCGGCATTTGATCTTCTTGTAGCTCTGAACTTCAACTATGACGGTCTAGTTAGGTTATTACTCCCTCCTAACTAGTGAGCCTTTTTCTTTTTATGTGCTCCCTCCTGAACTGACAACACTCTTCCAACACGCAGCGGAGAAAGTAAACTCTTGATCGTACAATGGTTGTCGTTCTGGGAACATCATAACAACATAACTCACTTAGTATTGCATCCAAGTTGGTAAAAAACCCGGATGTACACACACTACTTCTCCTTCTTCAGTCTTAAGCAAAAATCCCTTCGTAATCCAATCACGGAAGATGAAATACCAACTTCTCCCTCCTGATGGTTGCGAGCTATCGGAATCATCACAATGTTGCGTACATACCGTATTACCTTCTTGATGCAATTTTCAAACATCATAGCTTGATCATAATTTCCGTGAGAATATGTCGCAAAAATACTCTCAATATACGTCTCTCAAACCAACCTTAAATCGAACCTCCTTTGAATTCACCGGCTAATTGTAATGACCACATATGGAGGAAACCCGATACGACTGACTTGAAAAGGAAGCAAACATCCCAACTTTGTGAGTTACTGCTTGTTCTAAATTTTGAACAATCCACAACTTCGTGTGACACTGAGCACAACAACGTAACTCCTTAAAGTGATGGTTACACACTGTGAGCACTACAACGTAACTCCTTACCAGTTATAACCAGATTTTCAATTTTCATAATGTGCTCCAACAAGTTATCTTGAGACATGCATCCAACCAACCATCGTCTCAAAGATAAAGAAGTCCACCCGTGAAATGTCACTTCAATTCCGCATCAATAATACCGTACAAAAACCCCGTAGTCATTATTCAAATTTTCCTCGAGCCGTGAATTTGTATGCTCTCCGTGAAATTTAATACTGACCAAAATACCATTCATTTAACAAATATAAAATTTATATCCAAAATTAAGGCATTTGGATAAAAATTTCTTTGAACGTCCACTATTGCAGCCCACTCCAGTCAACACCCAATCCGTATGGTTTAACATTTCGGCCCAGTCAGTCCATGATGTCAGTCCACTAACGAATGAATTCCAAAGTCCACTATCCAAGGACATTAAAACCGATCCACCTTAGAATCCGGATATATAAAACCTTTCTACCCTTTGAATATCACATACCCTAAACCTAAATCATATATCAGTTTATGAGCTCCCCCAACTCAACATATCCTCTCACCTAACGCCAAAAAACAGATCTAAAAAAATAGATCATGCATCCAAACCGTATTTCATCACATCTCAATCATCTTATATCTCACCTCGTCAAATTAATCACACAAACTTATCAATCAATAACATACCCTGTACCGTGATGTTTCTTTTATTTGTTCATACGAATCAAGATGGTCTTCAAGATCCATTGTAAGGGTCTCGGGTAAGGTTATAGTTTCGAGTTGAGATTATGAACGAAACAAGAAGTGATTATAACACCATTGTTATCAATCAATTTCTTTTTATGTTTCGGATATTTCTAAAAGGGTCGATGATGAGATTGATCTGTGATTTTTCTTTATGAGTCGTGAATGAGAGTCTGGGGAGAGATGAGAGGGTATGTTGGTGAGTCTAGGTCTAGGATTAGGTTTCGGACTGATGATGTTGTTAAGACTGAAGTTGAGAGATGTTATTATGGTATTAGGTATACGTTTGTGGTCTTGGTCAATTTTACGCGTATCTTTTACTATTCTGGCTTACGCGTAACTTTTTGAACCCTTATGCGTAGGCATATTCTTATGCGTAAAGCAAGTTAAGCGTAAGCCAGACTTAGGCGTAAACGCATACGCGTAACTTCACAGCTACGCGTAACTCCATTGTAGATTCTTGTTATGCGTAAGTTTAGGGTTTTGACCCTTTGACTTTTTCCGGCGAGTTTTTCCGACCATGTTTTTCCGTCCAGTCTTCATAATAAACCCAGAAGAGGCATAAAAATGCTTCTTTTTCGCTGTTTGACCACGAACCTGACGGTTGACCATTTGATGTTTCACGGATATTTGGTACAAAAAGCATAAAAGTTACCTGTTTGGATAAGATTTACCCAAGACAGATATTGACATGAAGAAAGATAAGGACTTATTGACCAAGAGATACCAAACCATATTAAAAACTGTTATCCCACAGTATACGGAAAAAATTTTCCGACCACAAAAAAGATACCAAAAAACAGTTAAAAACATGTGTTAAACCAACATAAATCAACAAACAACAACCTTGGCTCGTTATACCACTTGTCAGGACCGAATACCATAAGATTTATGTGGTTTGGAGGTCGGGGTTAGTGGAAGAAGATGAAGATCTTCATCCTTTTTAGTGAGAGAAAGTAGAGAGAGGGAGGAGAAAACAAAGACTTTATTAAGATAAAACACACAACACAACTAGCCAAATGATTAACCTCACCCCTCATGGAGAGTCATGAGGGGTATATATAGGCCCTATCTTTGCCACTTAAATGATACTAGTCCCTAAGGGCAAAGTATACTACGCGTCTAGTCCAATTCATGTAAGTGACGTTATCTTTATAAAAAGCGAGGCTAACATTTTTATTCTACAACTTCAAAAGCAATAATTTAAGATTTGTTCATTTTCATCTCAGCATCATCTGTAGAATACTCAAAATCCACTATTCTTAAGTAATTCCTTAGTTCATCATTAGTATCAGATCGTAACTCAACTTTCTCTTTCTTTGATGACTGTATTTCTTCAACTTCAGTTTTTCTTTTTCTTTTTAAGCTCCTTTTTCTATCTTTTTCTTTCCAAGTAGCATCATCTTTATAATCTTTGATGCTTTCAACACTTTTCTTATAAGCTTCCCTAATAGCATCATACAATTCTTTCATCTCAAAATAATTAAACCTCTGCAATCCTTTATACCCTTGACTTTTTAAATAAGCCATCATTGCATTTCTGTCTTTAGCTCGATTTGGTCTTCTTGGTAGAAAAGAAACAGGAATAGGTGACTCTAATGATTCATTAGCTTCAGCGTTCAATTCCTCTTGCAATTTCTTAGCTTCTTCTCTATTATGAGCTTCTTCAATTTCCTTAGCTTCTCTATCTTTAGCATTTAATTCCTCTTGAAACTTTCTAGCTGCTTCCTCATTCATAGCAACTTGAGCAGCTCTTATCTGTGCTAAAGTAGGTTTCTTTTTCTTCTTTGTCTCTACCAACTTGCCCTTACCTTTATCCTTTGGATCAATAATAGCTTGAGAAACTCTTGGTTGTTCCTCTTCTTGCACTCCTGGAATACTAACACCCCTTAGCTTTGATAAATCATGCAAATCTTCAGCAATGGTTTCATCATCACTTGCTGTATGTATAGGTTTAGGTGTACCAGCTTCCTTTTCTGGTATAACTGTTGAAGGACCAGCTTCCTCTTCATGTAACACAGTTGAAGGACCAACTTCCTCTTCAAAATCCAATACCCTTGGAGTAATCAATTCTTGTCTGTAAGTTCCAGGAAAAGCAGTACTTTGATCAGCAGTACCTTGATCATCAGTACTTTGAACTTGAACATCAATAACTTGTTCCTCAGTACTTTGAATAACCTGTTCTTCAGTTTCTTGTGGCTGGATATTTGTACCTTGAACTTCAGTCCTTTCATGTTCTTCAGTACCTACAGGTTCATTCTCCTTTACAACATCTTCTTTCAAATTCTTTGCTTCTAAATTCCTCCCCAATTGGAATGAAGATTGTTTTTGAACCTTTTGGCGTTTAGACTTCTTAAATTACCTTTGCTCCTTCTTTTTAGATTTGACCGATAGACGATGATGTTGAACCAATGGCCAGACAAAATGCTTGAGTCTTCTAAACTTGAGCTTCAACTTCTTAATCTGTTTAGCTTGAGCCTCAGTTGTTTTCTTCAATTTGACTAACTCCCTTGTCAGAACATAATTATCCAATGTCAAACCTTCAGGGGGTATAGTATGTGAATCATCTCCTTGAATTGGTGAATGTTCCTCTGATTGAGAATCAGGAACAGATTTTTGAGGAGATGGAGAAGGTGAAACTGCAACATCATCTTGAACTTCAGTACTTTGCGAAGCAGTACCTTGTGATGCAGTACCTTCTGGAGATGCAGCACTCTGAGAAGCAGTACCTTCAGAAGCAATACCTTCTCTATCTTCATCTTCTGCAGCATCAACTCTGACAGCTTGAACAACTTCCATCATAGAAGTAGTTAAGGGAGTGTCCCTTCCAGTGAATAAATCACTCTTCCTAGCCATGAAAGTGAAAATCTTGGCTTGTTGTACCACAACAGGTAAAAGACTTGTAGGCTTAGGTATATCTGAAAGTTGTTTATTGAGGAATACTTGAACAAACCTTGGATACATCAACCATTTAGAACCATGAGTGATGTGTGAAAGCATTCCATCGAGAATCAGCCTTGAAAAATTGAAAACATGATCAGTAGCCAATCCTACTATAGCAGATGCTATGTTAGATCCAAATTGCTCCCATGATGTACTTTTAGCACTAATACAATGAAACAACACATGCACTAAAAACTTCCAGTGAGGACAAAATAAGGGTTTCCTGAATGTTTGTTCAGTTAAGGACCCTTCATAACCAATGTGCCCAAAAGTATCCCAAATCAGTTGCTTATCAAAACGAACAGCCCCATCAGCATCATCAAACAATAACTCTTCACAAATAGAGGCTTCAGTAATCTTGACATCTTTCCCAGCAACCATAGCATGAATATATTCTTCATCATTCTCCATATGAACCCTAGAAGTTTCCCAAAATTGTTGAATCCAGGGCTCAATAACATCTGGTTCTACTAATAGCGCATAACTAATTGACGATCCAGTAAGAAAATCGATAATATCATGAAAGATTACATTCGCTTCAGTCTTGTCTAAATTCGCCACCATGTTGTGTTTGGAAACAGTATTACGACTCGCCATTGATGATTATATGATCACAGTAAGAAATAGAACGAATAATATAGGTGAAAGTGAGAGAACTATGGAAAATATTTGAAGATATCAATATGAGAGGGAAATTCGGAGAGTAGTTATTTATAGGTGAGATTTAAAAAATCACAGCCATCAATAACAAAGTTACCGTTAGGTGGAATTACCCCTCAATATTACCGTTAAAACAGTACTTTAATAAGACAAACAACACTTTCCATGTGTGCAGTACTTTCCAAGCAGTACTTTCATAAAAGCAAAAAGCAGTACTTTTCCATTCTCTTCCTTACAACAGCAAATAAACATGAATATCCTCCCCTCAAGCAATGCATAGGACTATACTTACACTAAATAGTCCTCCCTTTAAATGTAGCTCAGTAATTGATCATGCCAATACTCACCACCAAGTGAGTAAATCTTGAAACATCAAATCCTTTGGTGAGTAAATCAGCTACATTATCATCTGTATGCACCTTGACAACATTAATGAGCCTATGCTCATAACAATCTCTGATGAAGTGGTGCCTAATCTGAATATGCTTGGTCTTGGAATGATAAACTGGATTCTTCACAATGCAAATGGTACTCTCATTATCAATATTGATAGGAGTATTCTTGAAATTAAACCCATAGTCCAAGAGTTGATTCTGCATCCACAGCACTTGTCCACAACAGCTTGCAGCAGCCACATATTCTGCTTCAGTTGATGATGTTGCTGCAATTGTTTGCTTTTTACACTGCCATGAAACTAATCTTCTTCCAAGATATTGACATCCACCTGTGGTTGATCTTCTGTCATAGTTATCACCTGCATAATCACTATCTGAAAAAGCTTCCAAGTGAAAAGGTGAATCCTTTGGATACCACAACCCCAACTTAGGTTGTTGTTTCAAATAGCTAAAAATTCTCTTCACTGCATTCATATGAGAGATCTTTGGTGAGAATTGATATCTTGCACACAAACACACAACAAACATGATATCAGGCCTAGATGCAGTGAGATACATAAGACAACCAATCATTGATCTGTATAACTTTACTTCAACAGGTTGTCCATCTTCATCTTTTCCCAGTGAGTTGATAGACTTGATCGGTGTAGTTACTGGCTTTATAGCATCAAAGTTGAACTTCTTAAGTATGTCAGGTACATACTTGTCTTGACTGATAAAAATACCCTCCTTTGACTGCTTAACTTGAAGTCCCAAAAAGAAAGTTAACTCACCCATTGAACTCATTTGAAATTCATTCTGCATCAGCTGCTCAAACTCCTTGACCATGGACTGTTTGGTGGCTCCAAATATGATATCATCTACATACACTTGAACTAACATGATATCCTTTTTGTCTCTCTTGATAAACAAAGTCTTGTCAATAGCTCCCCTCCTATAACCATGTTGCAATAAAAAGGTAGAGAGCCTCTCATACCAAGCTATAGGAGCTTGATGAAGACCATAAAGAGCCTTAACCACCTTGTAGACTTTGTCAGGATGTGTAGGATCTTCAAAACCAGGAGGTTGTTTGACATACACTTCCTCTGTAATCTTGCCATATAAAAAGACACTCTTGACATCCATTTGATAAACCTGAAATCCCATATAAGATGCAAAAGCAAGAAAGATTCGAATTGCTTCAATCCTTGCTACAGGAGCAAACACTTCATCATAATCAACTCCTTCTTCCTATCTGTAGCCTTGTGCAACTAACCTTGCTTTGTTCTTGATGACATTCCCTCTTTCATCTCTCTTGACTCTGAACACCCATCTTGTACCAATTACCTTCTTACCATCAGGTAGATCACATAGTACCCAAACTTCTTGAAGTTTGAATTGTAGCAGTTCTTCTTGCATAACTTCAACCCAACTTTCTTTAGTCAATGCTTGAGCAATATTCTTGGGTTCCTTTTGAGAGATAAAACAAGTAAACAGACATGTTTGATGGTCCTTATGATTCAGCCTGCTCTGTTTATAAACAAAGCTAAGTAAAGCATTATGTGATTTAGTAAAACTCTTAGCTTTGTGTCTTGTCATCACTCCAGAAGTAGAAGGACCAATGATTTGATCAGTAGGATGATTCTTATGAATTCTTAAGTTTGGAGATTGTGGAACTCCATAAGTATCATCCAAATTAGTGAGATCAGCATCTTCATTGGAATCTGAGAAAATACCTTCATCTTCAAACTCATCATCAGTATCTTCTAATCCAGGCATGGTAGGATCATCCAAATCATCCAAAGTGCTGTCAACAGGTGCAGCAGTACTTTGGTCAAAAGTACTGTCCAAAGTACTGTGAGAATATTCTGCAGTTTTGGTCATTTCTTTGCTTCCTCATAAGCTCTCCTTTGTTCATCATCGTAAGAATGTGCTAAAACATCTTGTAAAAGCATCTGATTTAGTTCATCTTGAATAGATTGATCCTCAGCAGACAATGAGGATTTTGGTGCATCAGTACTTTTCTTTGGTTCAACAGATATTGGTTCTTCATCAGGAACAACATCAGATCTAATATGAACTCCATGAACAACATACTGTAAATCTTCTTCATTGTGTACAGGTTGATTTTCTTCTCTAACAAGTACATAGTTCATAGAAGGAGTTAAAACTTCAAGATCAAACATCCAATCAGGACCTTTACCCTTCTAATTTTCTTGATCTTCTAAAAACTCAACATGAAGACAATCTTGAACCTTCTTAGTGACTCTGTGTACACTCTAAAGCCCTTACTGTTGGTGCAGTAACCCAATAAATAACCTTCTTCTGACTTGCCATCAAACTTACCCAGATTATCAATTGTATTCAAAATAGTAAGAGGGCATCCAAAAGTCTTCATAAATCGAATGTTGGGTTTGTTGCCCATCAGCAACTCATAAGGTGTCTTCATCTGTGGCTTAGTAACTGATACTCTGTTAAGTACATAGCAAGCAATACTTACAGCTTCAGCCCATAATTGAATAGGTAGTTGTGAATCTGCTAACATTGTTCTGGCTGCTTCAATCAAAGTCCTATTCTTTCTCTCTGCAACACCATTCTGCTGTGGTGTTCTTGCAATACTGAACTCCCTCTTGATTCCTTTGTTTGCACAAAATTCATCCATAAGTTTGTTCTTGAATTCAGTTCCATTGTCACATCTAATACCTCTAACCTTGAGTCTCAATTGGTTTTCAAGTGCTATTATGAGAGTCTGAATAGCATCAAAAGTATCATCTTTAAAACCCAAGAAAAATACCCAACTGAATCTACTGCAATCATCTGTGACAACTAAGCAGTACTTCTTCTTGTTTAAACTTGTAACAGATACAGGACCAAATAGATCCATATGTAACAGCTCCAATGGTTCTCTAACAGTCCTTTCCTCAAGCGTCTTGCAAGAAGCTTTATGTTGTTTACCCTTCTTACATGCCAAACATGAGTGATCATTCTTGTAAGTATTTGACGGTAAACCTCTAACTAAATTCCCTTTTACCAGTTTGTTGATATTCTTGAAATTGACATGGCCCAATCTTCTATGCCACTGATGTGCTTCTTCAGATGTTGCTTTTGCCACCAAACATGTAACTCTTCCAGAAGAGTGAAGACTCTTCATATCTATACTGTACACATCATTTGTTCTTGGTACTCTAAGTACTACCAAGCTATCATCAACAGACTTGAACTCAGGGGAAAGGATGAGACATTCTGTGTCAGTGAATAACACAGGTTGCTTTTTATCACAGATTTGAGATACTGACAATAAGTTAAATTTGAGCTCCTTCACATATCTAACATTCTCAAAATCTATGCTCCCTGTCTTGATGGTTCCTTTTCCAGTAATTCTTCCTCCATTGGGATCATTCCCAAATGCAACTCTTCCTCTACAAATAGATCTAAAATCTGACAGAATATCCTTGTCTCTTGTCATGCTTCCAGAGCAACCGCTATCTACAATCAAATGATATTTGAGCTCCTCTTCTGGGTTGCCCTGCACAAAGATAAAAGAGTTAGTGACTTTTAGGAACCCAAGTCATTACTGACTTGTGTTCCCCTTGTGGAGTTACAAACTCAAATTCTTTGAGTATGTAATTTTTAATATTTTTCAAAACATGATCCATAATTATCTTTTGATTTTTAGCATGTGGATTTTCAAAACTTTCAAAACTCTCTTTTACAAGTTCATTCTCTTTTTCTTGTATCACAAAAACATCTGATTCACTTTTTGTTGAAAGTACTGTTTGTCCCTCAGCAGTACTTTCTCTCTTAACCTATTCGGTTTTAACACTTGGTTCCTGTGATCTAGATCCCCTATGTGAATTGTAGTACCTTCTAGGTTGATAATAATGAGATCTCCTAGGGTTCATGTTCCAAGCAGTGTTAGCAGTACCTTGTTTGAATTGAGCAGTACTTTGGGAAGGTACTGCTTGTGTAGGTACTGGTGGTTTAGAAAAAGGTCTTCTCTGGTGAGGGTACCTATGGTCTAGTGAGAAATTGCTGTGATTTACCCTATTTGAATTATTCCAGACTGGTTTGGTCTCTTTAGGTTTCTGGTTGGCAGACCTGTTCTTTGGAAATTTTCTAAGGTATTCTGAGTGAAGTTCACAATCCTTGATTAAATGAGTAGGACTAAAGCACACAAAACACAGTTTTTGACCCATACTCCCAAAGTGACTTCTTCTATGTCTATGACCAAAACTATTTTGCCTTCTAGGTGAATGATTAAACCTGTTTTGACCAAAGTTATCCCAAAAAGGTTTAACAATACTGTTTTGAAAAGGTTTTCCTGAAGGTACTGCTTGTGGAGCAGTACTTTGAGTTAAAGGTACTGCTTGACTTTGAACATTGTTTTCAACAGTGTCTTTTGGGGTTTCAGACCTAGATTGACCAATAAGCTTTTTCCTAAACTCTAGACTGTCTACACCAAAACGTGAAACATCAGGCCTAGGGGGTTGATGAATTCCAGTGGGATGGGGGACTGAATGATAACCATTGTCTTTCTTATACTCAGGAGGTGTTTCACTAATTGAATCCTCATTACTAGATGTGTCTACATAATTAATGAGTTCATCATCACTAGTGGTTATATCCTCTAGGTCATCACCAGATTGATTCTCTTCTATGTTATCAAAGTCCATACCAAAACCTAAGCCAGTTCTAATGTAAGCTCTTCTCTGTTTTGAACATAAGTAACATGTGACAGACCAGATTCTTTCCAGACATCAAACTTTGCTAACAAATCATCTCTTTCCTTAGTCAATTTCTTAATTTCAGCAATTTTACAATTTAGTTTCCATTCACTTAGTTTTAACTGGTAATCATGTTGTTCATACTTTTCAGCCCAAGCCATTTCATTATTTTCATGTGTTAATATTTTGGCTTCCATTGACTCTAAGGTTATTTGATAACCAGCTACCTCAGACCTAGCCCTAACATAATTATCTCTTTCAATCACATAACTGCCAAGTAATTTTTGATAAAAATCATGACAATTTGAGCATACCTCAGAGATAGGGGGTGAACTTGGTGAAGTAGCCACCATTGCAAGTAGAACAGGATCATCTTCACTCTCCATGCTCCAATCAAATCCTCCAAAACAATCTCTGGATTCCAAAGCAGCATGTTCAGGTTCCTCATCAAAAGCAATGCTCCAGTCCAATTCTTCCACTGAATCTTCAACTGCTTCTTCCACTTCTACCATACAGTAGGTCACTGGTTCATCATCAAACTCTTCACTCCAGTCAACCTCTGATAAATTCTTTTGAGCAACCAAAGCCTTTGTTTCAGTAATAGGGATTTCTTTTAGCTCCAGCTTTGGTTTCTCAGTCATCCTGTTTGCTTGATACTTAGCAGACTTGCACTCCCTTGCAAAGTGTCCAGTCTTTTGACAATTGAAGCATTTAATTTTGGATTTGTCAAAAGTGATTCCCTGTTTTGGTTTGAAGTCAATGTTCTTTCCTGTTTTCTTCATGTACTTCTTGATCCTTGAAGTGATCAATGCAACTTGCTACCTGATATCAATTTCTTCTAAAGCATCCTCTTCAATCTGGGAGAGATCTTCTTCATAAATTACAGGTAAAGAAGCTTGATGTGCAAAGAAAGAGCATACAACTTCATCTGAGTGCATGGTAGTAGTTGGTGGGACTTGCTGAGCATAGGTGGGGGAGTGAACGAAACAATACTTTGAGTCACAGTACTTTGAGTAGGAGAAGCAGTACTTTTGGTGGAAGTACTGCCCCTCTTTTCAGATGATAGAAAAGCAATACTGTGAGATTTGGAATTGGTTTGACCATTCATCTCATGCTCATACACCTTCAGATGATTGTAGAGATCATCAAAGTCCATAACATCCAAACCTGGTTGTCCTCTGATCATTGTAGCTATCACATGCCATGTTGATGGCAGACTCCTTAAGAACTTGAGATTAGCATCTTCAACTGAAACTTGTGCTTTGTATAGCTCCAACATGCTGAGAAGGTTCTGAAATCTGTCATAAGCAGCATCAAGGCCCTCTCTTTCTCCAACAGTGAATGTTTCAAACTGCTGCTTCAACAGATTTCTGTGCATCTTTTTGGAAGCATCATTACCTCCAAACCTTGTTTTGAGAGCAGCCCAGAGTTGCTTAGCATCTTTAGCATCATGGAACTTGAGAAGATGACCATCTGGAATGGCAGACAAGAGAATGTTGAGTGCCTTCTCTTGATTCCTTAATGTTGCTGCTGGTAAGACTGCCTTAGGTACTTTGGGTTGTCCAGGAACATCAATGGTTTCTGGAACTTCTTCATTACCATTGACAATTATATTCCACAGTGATTTGTCTGTAATTGCAATGTACTGCCTCATCTTCATGCTCCATAGATCGTATTCGCCCTTCTTGATGACAGGAATCCTCATTGAGGTAATGGAAGGTGGTGGAACAGAATCAGTCGACATCTTTAGGTTTTAGGGTTTCTTCTTAGTCAGAGTTTCCACACAAGCTCTGATACCACTTGTTGGATCGATGTACTCTAACCAAAATAGCTTGTTAAGGTTTAATAAACTCGGATAAATCCTAAGTTATTAACAATGAAACACTGAGCAAACTCTATTAAGTATGCGGAATTTACTTAACAAAGCTAAGAAGAATAACTTTAACTTTGAAATATTTTATTAATAACTCTAACTCTGCTTATTATGCAGACTCTTTAACAACTCTAATAATATTGAACTTCTCAAAAACTCTAATAATGTCACGTACATCTAATACCAATCTAGGGATCCTTTTATAGGCTCAAGGATAACCCTAAACGGTTTACAATTCTTATCCTTGTACGTTAAGTAAACAATACTTAGAAAGTTCTAGATAAACATTACTTTCTATCTTTAATCTAATACAACCGACTTTAAACTTTACAGTACTTTAATGAATAAGCAGTACTTTAACTTTTACTTAGCAGTACTTTGACTTCTTGCAGTACTTTGTCTTTCTGCAGTACTTTTTTAATCTTTAGTACTTTAATTTTCTGTATCCCAACAAGTAACCTTCACCTCAAACCTTGTACTCAATCGATGAACCGAGATACATCACTAGCCGGCCTAGAAACAACCCTCCATAGCATCTACTAGGAGGACCCCTTGATGGAAGTAAACAATGACCAGTGAACTTTTAACAAGGTCTGAAAACATACAAAAAGTTGAATTGTAATTAAACGGAACCCTTAAGACCTTATGGAGTAACCCAAACCACTATCTTTGGAACAATTGCCCAATCTTTCACTAATTCCTTGGGAATACTAGCTTGTCTAGGACATAAGAGTTATCAAAATACCGTTTCTCACTAAACCAAACCTTAGAAGTAAATCAAGCACCTCCGTCTAAGACTATAGATAAAAATATACCATGCCTTGACACTGTTTCATCAATGTACAATTTACCCTATTCGTTCCATGTAATGAGGTTCCCTTAATAAACGCCTTGTGTTAAACTATCAATATAGAATTTCCCTTATGGCATTGTATCCTCTAGGAGTTCTAGATAACTCGGCCTCAAAATCCATTTGATATGACCTCACTCCCACCCCGAGATGCCAAAAAGTCTTAACATACCAAACAACTATGGATACACATTTTTCACTTGTAAACAGAATAGCATCTCATGAGATAGTATCTGGTAGATTGATTTCACACCACTAGTAAAAAAATTTAAGGTATGATACGTCATGGTATTGCCTAAGTAAGTCGAATACTTGTATCTATGAGCTTCGCTTGATGTTAATCATCGATGTAACACGCCCAACTTCGTGATGCGCAGCGGAATTCAAACTGGGTGTTACTTCATGGCACAACAGTCATAACAATAGAAAACGAACTCTAATGGAGTCGTTTTAAAAGATTTATCATTCGATTTATATAAATATCAGAGTTTACAAAAATGAGGTCCCAAATGGTTCCAAGTTTACAAAATACATTAAATTGGTTTTCGAATGATAATAAAATTTATAGCCTTCTTGAGTATCCGTGCTCCTCCGTGCTAGCCTGTATCTCCCCCAAGGGTTTGTAAAACAATCAAGTAATAGAAAGTGGGGCTATGAACTCACAGTAATGATCAGCAGCGGAGTGTAATGATATAATGTTTATCAACGGTAGAGTATGACAAGATCACAATCTTTAACGATTACCTAAGAAAGCATAGTATTCGTGTTTTAGTATATTGTACGATATAAGTGTACAAGTATATGTAGTTTGTTGGCTTATGATGTTGTACATGAATTCTTAAGTTAAAGTATTCCTTAAATATTATTTGGCTATCAAAATCACGAGGTCGTGAAGTAGTTGAACATGACATATGGTCATTTACTTAGTTTGTCAAAGTCTAGCAAAGTCTATGAACCAAGTTTTAAAACAAGTTTCGGGTCATTAAACTTATATTAGCCGTGCGGCTAAGTCAAATAATAATCAAGGACATTTTTAAGGATGTATCTAAGTTAGGCAACCTCAAGACAACAATCTTGACTTAATCTTGGCTTTATATTAGCCTTAAATGATTAAATTATCACTTAAAGTTCTCACTAAGGTTGTTTTCTAGTCAACAACATGTCATTTTAGTTTTGGTAGTTTTTAGCATTTGTCGTTCACTTTATGCTTATGTGCTCTCGAGTTTTTGTAGAAAAAGTCATTCTGAGCAACTTTCGTGATTTACACTTTTGCTGATTCAGACCAGAAAAGGGTCAAAATCGTGATTTAAAATCGTATCAGCAAGCTTTTGTTCCAACATTATATTTTCATTTATTAAAACTTAACTAGGCATAACTTTTTGACCACAAGTCCTTTTTAAGTGATTCAAAAGCCCAAGTTCATATTTTTATATTCTCTAACAGATTTTCAAGCTTAATTAACACTAAGGTCCAAAGTTTATTTATATCAATAGTCTAATTACAAGTATTTACTTATATTTCATTGCAGAAAGTTTGGCTGCACATTCAGTCCTGCCAAAATGACCATAAGTTGAGTTCTACAACTTGTTTTGACACGCAGTTTTCTCCAAACTTCAAGTTTATGTCTTAGCTACATTTCATAAAACTGAGTCAACTTCCAGAAATGAACAGAACCATGGGCTTTTCCCAAATGAAATATAGTGTGCAGATTTTGACATGTTTTGCCATTTTGGTTCTCATTTATTCATCGGGATGAGTTATGAGGTGCGCCACCCGGCGAAAAGACCGTAAGACATAGATCTAAAAGTGTGTTTTATTTAATTTACCTCAAATTTTACTGAGATGTTCAGTTTAATCAAACTTTGGGACTGTTTCAGAATTCATGTTCATAGAACTTACCTATGACTTGTTTTAGCTTGTTTTTATGGTCACAACCTCATGTACAACATCAATTAAGCCATGTTACATATACTACTTATATCAAATTACATCAAATAATTATATAGATTATTACAATTATATTGAATGACAAGAAAATAAACTCAAATCTTACAAGGATTAGGATGACAAGTTACTAGTACAACAAGAACAATTCAACCCTTAGCCCTTCTAATCTCTAATCCTTGTCTTGAATCTTCAACCCAATTGATTCTAAACCTTGTTAATCACCAAATAATCCCTTTTATCTCAGTCCCTAACACCTTGAATAGCTCCAAATCTAACCATGGAATCACTAAAACAACACTTGGACTATGTAGAGCTCACTTAAGCCTTCATCTTTCTTGTGTAACTTATTGTGTGAATCAAAATGGGTGATGGCGATATAGGTTTAGGGATGAACGACCATGGAGGGTGAAGGAGAGGGTTTTGATTGATTTTGCATGTAAAATTTGAGATTGTGATGAAGCTATCTCAAATGGGAGACATAAGGGGTGGTGTGTAAGAGTTGGTGGGTTAAGAGATGGCCAAGTGGCCTTGTGGGAAGCCAATGCATGCCACCTCTCATTGAGGTGGTAGTGTGTGTTTGTTTTGTGATAAATATTGGTTTATGAGGTGTAGTTTGGTCCCGGTAATTACTAATGTTAAGCCCTTAAGTCACGAAACTTAAAACTAGGTAACGTAAAAACGTAATACTTATAAAAATGTTAAAGTTTATCAATATACTCTAATTAGATATATTAAATGTGTGATAAGTCTCATAGGGTGCGTCTATGTTGTTAAAACCTAATAACGTAGGTTTGAGTACGCGTCTTACGTAAAAAGTAACATATTTACTTAAAAATGATAAAGTAGTAATATTTCATATAAATTATGATTATTAGTAAAAATAAAGTATTTTGAACATATAGACTTATCGTAGTCTTGTATTGGTCACAAGGAAAATTACCAGTTACTACCGGTTATCGTATTTGCTTTTACGTTACGGTAAAAGTCAAAGTCAAAAGTCAACTTTAAAAAGTCAAAGGGTAAAATAGTCATTTTACCTTATGAAAAATTACGGGTTGTTACAGTCTCTACTCCTTAAGGGAATTCCGTCCCGGAATTCAGTGTGTGCTATCCGATGTTGAAGTGCTCTTGGAAAATGTTGGTGTATGCGCCGAATTTTTAATCTTTGCGTTCTCAAGTTTTTGGTCATAGAATGTGTTATGTACCATTCTAAGTTTTTGGTGGTGGCTTAAGTTGATAATCTAAAGGGTGTTGTTAAAATATGATAGTGTCCAATATACCTCAAGTTTGGCTTTTCTCGATTCTCAAAACGAATCATATCTTATTGTATCGAGGCTTTCAACAAATTCTTAATTTCTAAATGGAGTTTTTGGTAAATATTAACGCCTTACATCTATGAAATTTTGTTTTAGGCGATAGTGTGCGGCATGCAACCTAATTTGTATTTGTATGATTTCATTAGTTGTTTCGTGTGTGATCTCTGAACACCTTAGTCCAGCAAATGGTTTACTGACACTTTCGTCTATATAGTGCCTTAAATGGAATAGTTTGTTGTTGTTACGGTAATTATTGTTAATCAATGGTGTAAGATATTTTTTTATGTGAAATGGTTTATAATGATGTGATAATTGTCATTGTAGGAAAGTCTTGATAGTGGCAAGTGGTTATCCAAACCATTTCCAAAATTGATCATGTCTTAAGTGGTTTCCAGATGAAGGTCATATCTTATAGTGTTCATGTCAACTAGTGTTTAAAGGAAACATGATACTGTGGAGTTTTATATACTGACTTACAATGGGGTTCAGATAATGAAGTGATATGTTGATGATTAGAAGAATGTAGTGTATGTTTACCATTATTCTTAGGTAGAGATGTCAAATTTGCTTTAAAATCATAAGTGAATTTTAAAGGATTATGGCGGAATGATATCCTTGAAACCTAAACAGGCTAGTACTTCTAAGAATTGACGAGAAGATTCGATGACTATTCCAAGATAGTAGTTAGGATTATCTCATGAATGAAAACTTTCAAGAATGAAATTAGGTAGTATAAATAAGTGTTAAGATCTCGCTGAGTGGTAAAACACTGTCGTATCTAGATCTTTTTAATAAATTCTGGTGGTTTATCGAGTTCAAGTAGGAAATTAACCTGAATATAACCCTTGTATAACTATTCTCAGTGTTTGAAAAATTTAAGTCGAACATAGTTAGTAAGACTATGTTCCACTGTCCCTATGTTAAATATAGGTGACTAGACTATATTTAGCCGAGGTTCGATAAATTTTCCAAATACCTAAATTAGGTATACTCGTGATATGTCCATAGCTTTTGAGAAAATATCTACAAAGCAAAGGTGATATCAAATCATTCAGTTGCAAGTCCAGGCCATAAAAGACTTGTAACCTATGTTTTCATATTCTATTGCATAAAAGATAGTATGGGTAGATACGTGTGGAAAGGAAGTTTTAAGTAACTAAAATAGTCCATACTTGGCTAGAAGTACGAACTTTTAACAATGAAGGTTTAAAAAGAGAATTTTGATGAATGTAGAGAAAGTTGCTGAACTTTAGCTTTTGTAGATGATGAGTCAGTTTGTCCTTTAGAAATCCTATTTCTTGTATTTCCATTAAGGAAATTGTTAGATTGTGACGGGTTTTATGTAAAACAATATCAAATAAGGTTTTAAAAGATAATTTCTAGAGTCTATTATATAATTTATAATGTTTGCAAAGTAAATTAGACCATTGTGTAACTCACAATGTCTGAGAAGTAGTTGAG
Source organism: Chrysanthemum seticuspe (assembly GCA_019973895.1). Lineage (NCBI taxonomy): Eukaryota > Viridiplantae > Streptophyta > Magnoliopsida > Asterales > Asteraceae > Chrysanthemum > Chrysanthemum seticuspe. Next base: position 92,031,387 of record BPTQ01000004.1, on the reverse strand, counting down.
ACCAATGTGCAACTCACAATGTCTGAGAAATAGTTGAGACCATTGTGTAACTCACAATGTCTAGGAAGTAATAGAGACCATTGTGCAACTCACAATGTCTGAGAAATAGTTGAGACCATTGTGTAACTCACAATGTCTAGGAAGTAATAGAGACCATTGTGCAACTCACAATGTCTGAGAAATAGTTGAGACCATCGTGTAACTCACAATGTCTGAGAAGGTAAATGAGACCACTGTTTCACTCACAGTGTCTAAGGATATGAGAGAGACCACTGTAGAACTTACAGTGTCTGATAATGTAATAGAGACCACTGTAGGATTTACAGTGTCTGAGAATGTAATGGAGACCACTGTAGGATTTACAGTGTCTGAGAATATAATGGAGACCACTGTAGGATTTACAGTGTTTGAGAGTGTAATAGAGACCACTGTAGGATTTATAATGTCTTGAAAAATGAATGAGACCATTGTATCTAACAATGTCTGAGAAGTAGGAAAGACCATTGTAATCAGTTACAATGTCTTGGAGGAAGTTTCGTAATCCTAAAATGCATGAGTAAATACATGATTTGGAAAAATATGATTGTGTCGTAATGCCTTATAATAGGCATACACAGATATGTATAGTACATCGTTTATGATTGAAATTATGTCGAGTGTATATATCAATATACTAGTATGTTTGTATAGCTTAAAATGCCTAAAAGTCACATAATCGTCTGGGGATGGAAGACACGGAGAATGGAAGGCTATAAAATGTTTTTGTTTGTAGAATTAGTTATAGTTTAGGTCACAATTAGACCCGTTTCTCTATAATTAAGGCTCTGATACCAATCTGTAACACCCCCAACTTCGTGATGCGCAGCGGAATTCAAACTGGGTGTTACTTCATGGCACAACAATCATAACAATAGAGAACGAACTCTAATGGAGTCGTTTTAAAAGATTTATCATTCGATTTATATAAATATCAGAGTTTACAAAAATGAGGTCCCAAATGGTTCCAAGTTTACAAAATACATTAAATTGGTTTTCGAATGATAATAAAATTTATAGCCTTCTTGAGTATCCGTGCTCCTCCGTGCCAGCCTCGTACAATATGGACCTGCAATACATGCTTAAAACTGTCAACACAAAGGTTGAGTGAAATTCATAGAGTTTAGGAAATCAGTTGAACACAATATTCGTAACATGAGGTAATTAGTCTCACATTCATAGTTTTAGAAAAACAAAACAGATATTATTGCACTAAGCTCATGACACCGAAACGTTAACAGCTGTCATAGAATAGTAACCATTGCCCTAATAGGTAATTTTCCATTAAACCCATGGATCTTCAAATAGAGTGCGTTTGTTTGCCTACCCGGTCAACACAAACGGGATTTGTCATTCCCGATAGATCTATCCACATTATTCGCGTTCACTCGCAAGTGATTAATGGTTCATGATAATAGGGACTTTGGCAATAGTAGTACTTAGTGCAAATAATACATTTAAGTATAATTTCAAAGCAATGTGTTCGGTTTAAAATAAAGCATGTATCTCCCCCAAGGGTTTGTAAAACAATCAAGTAATAGAAAGTGGGGCTATGAACTCACAGTAATGATCAGCAGCGGAGTGTAATGATATAATGTTTATCAACGGTAGAGTATGACAAGATCATAATCTTTAACGATTACCTAAGAAAGTATAGTATTCGTGTTTTAGTATATTGTACGATATAAGTGTATAAGTATATGTAGTTTGTTGGCTTATGATGTTGTACATGAATTCTTAAGTTAAAGTATTCCTTAAATACTATTTGGCTATCAAAATCAAGAGGTCGTGAAGTAGTTGAACATGACATATGTTCATTTACTTAGTTTGTCAAAGTTTAGCAAAGTCTATGAACCAAGTTTTAAAACAAGTTTCGGGTCATTAAACTTATATTAGCCTTGCGGCTAAGTCAAATAATAATCAAGGACATTCTTAAGGATGTATCTAAGTTAGGCAACCTCAAGACAACAATCTTGACTTAATCTTGGCTTTATATTAGCCTCAAATGATTAAATTATCACTTAAAGTTCTCACTAAGGTTGTTTTCTAGTCAACAATAGGTCATTTTAGTTTTGGTAGTTTTTAGCATTTGTCGTTCACTTTCTGCTTATGTGCACCCGAGTTTTTGTAGAAAAAGTCATTCTGAGCAACTTTCGTGTTTTACACTTTTGCTGATTCGGACCAGAAAAGGGTCAAAATCGTGATTTAAAATCGTATCAGCAAGCTTTTGTTCCAACATTATATTTTCATTTATTAAAACTTAACTAGGCATAACTTTTTAACCACAATTCCTTTTTAAGTGATTCAAATGCCCAAGTTCATATTTTTATATTCTCTAACAGCTTTTCAAGCTTAATTAAGTCTAAGGTCCAAAGTTTATTTATATCAATAGTCTAATTAAAAGTATTTACTTATATTTCATTGCAGAAAGTTTGGCTGCACGTTCAGTCCTGCCAAAACAACCATAAGTTGAGTTCTACAACTTGTTTTGACACGTGGCTGTGGCCAAACTTCAAGTTTATCTGTTAGCTACATTTCATAAAACTGAGTCGACTTCCAGAAATGACCAGAACCATGGGCTTTTCCCAAATGAAATCTGGTGTGCAGATTTTGACATGTTTTGCCATTTTGGCTCTCATTTACTCATCGGGATGAGTTATGAGGTGCGCCACCCTGAAAAACGACCATAAGACATAGATCTAAAAGTATGTATTATTGAATTAACCTCAAAGTTTACTGAGATGTTCAGTTTAATCAAATTTTGGGACTGTTTCAGAATTCATGTTCATAGAACTTACCTATGACTTGTTTTAGCTTGTTTTTATGGTCACAACCTCATGTACAACATCAATTAAGCCATGTTACATATACTACTTATATCAAATTACATCAAATAATTATAGATATTATTACAGTCATATTGAATGACAAGAAAATAAACTCAAATCTTACAAGGATTAGGATGACAAGTTACTAGTACAACAAGAACAATTCAACCCTTAACCCTTCTAATCTCTAATCCTTGTCTTGAATCTTCAACCCACTTGACTCTAAATCTTGTTAATCACCAAATAATCCTTTTTATTGTTGGAAAATTTAGTGCACTTGTGGGATTAGTTCACACCTTGTAATGGGTTAGGAGGTACAGAGTGTACACCCATAAGGTCCCTGAACACCCTGACTCTAATAGTGGTTTGTATTGGTAGTGCTAGTAGAAAGTACTGCTGGTGGTTTCCACTGATAAGCAGTGTTTCCACTGAAGCAGTGTTTCCACTGATAAGCAGTGTTTCCACTGAAGCAGTGTTTCCACTGATAGTGCTATGAAAGTACTGATGAAAGTACTGCTTGTAACGGGCTTTGACCTATTCAAGTGGTAGTTACAACTGCATAATGACCACGTTTAATTGGTCATGTAACCACTAACGGCTATAATGGGGATAATTATGAGGCGATTAATTGGCCGATTAATTCTCATAATTCCATTGGACTAGCTCAGAGTAACCTCCTATAAATAGGAGATCTGATTATGCATGAAGAACACACAGAAAACGATAAACACTTCTAAGCAAAAGGGTTATTGAATTGTGCCTAATTCTATAACTACATTTGGTCTTATCCCAAGTAGATATTCGTGTAACCCAGGCATTAGGGTCGAATAGTTTACTTTGGAAAGTGATCACATGATTCCAAGTGATATTCGGTAACCACCTAGTGGTATTTGTTTATGCTGATTTGGTACTTGTTTCTGCTGACATTGATTATCTTACCTTGTTCTGGGAACTGAACGCCAACAATCAAAGTAAACTATTTTGTGATAATCAATGGCTGCTGCTGCACTGAAACACATGGCTTCAAACTTTGCCAAGCTTGATAAGTTTGAAGGGGTGGACTTTAGGAGATGGCAGAAGAAGATGCATTTCTTGCTGTCAAGCATGAGTGTGGTGTATGTGCTAACTACACCTATTCCTGATGATGGGGATGATGCTACGGTTGAGCAGATCAGGAGAAGGAGCAAATGGGAGAATGATGACTACATATGCAGAGGTCTTATCCTCAATGGTATGTCTGATTCTCTGTTTGACATTTATCAGAACTTTGAATCTTTCAAAGTACTATGGGATTCCTTGGATGCCAAATATATAGCTGAGGATGCATCAAGTAAGAAGTTCCTTGTAAGTAATTTCACAAATTACAAAATGACTGATTCAAGACCAGTTATGGAACAATACAATGAACTTCTTGGTATACTTGGAAGGTTTACACAACACAATATGCACATGGATGAGGCTATTCAAGTCTCTTGTGTCATTGATAAACTTCCCCCTTCTTGGAAAGATTTCAAGCATACCTTGAAACATAAGAAGGAGGAGTTAACTCTGGTTGAGTTGGGCAGTCATCTGCGTATTGAGGAATCTCTCAAGGTGCAGTGTTGGATCGATATACTCTAACTAAACTAACTTAAATAGCTTGTTAAGGGTTTAATAACTTCGGATAAATCCTAAGTTATTAACAATGAAACACTGAGTAATCTTTATTAAGTACGCGGAATTTACTTAACAAATCTAAGAAGAATATAACTTTAACTTTTATTAATAACTCTAAATCTGCTCGTTATGTAGACTCTTTAACAACTTTAAAACTCTAATAATAATCGTACTTTAGGATTCTAAAACTCGTATCTAAAACTCGTACATCTAATGCCAATCTAGGGGTCCTTTTATAGGCTCAAGGATAACCCTAGTCGGTTTACAATTTGTATCCTTGTACTACAAGTAATCTAAACAAAGAATATTCTAGAATAAACAAAGCTTTCCATAAACGAATATAGCAGTTCTTTAGCTTTGCAGTACTTTGACTTCGACAACAGTACTTTGACTTCTCCTTTAGCAGTACTTTGACTTTTCCAGTACTTTGTCAATCTTCAGTACTTTAACATTCTTCAGCACTTTCATATCCCAACAATCCTCCCCTAACTTGAATTCTACTTGCTTGACTTCAAGTTCCTTTGTAAACTTATCTTTAACAGCTCCATCTTCAAGGAAAGATTGTCTCTTTATCTTTGGATTGTATCTTTGTAGACTATGTGCTTATATCATCATTATCAAAGTATTCTTTAGAAATTATTCTTCACATCATCCTTGATCAGTAATCTCTTTTCGGCAACATTCAGCAAGCTCCATCTTTTCAGCAACATAAGACAGTTTGTACATTAATTCAGTTTTAAGTTTCAGTATATTCTCATCACATCCAGGTGTATAAACTCCTGTGAGAGGTGAATCATTGAAAATTTAATGGATTTGATGTCTTTTTACCAAAGCCATTAACTCTGGAGTAGCCAAAGGTTTTGATGTGTAAGATCATGGTACATTGATAACCATATGATTTTTAGCAAATCATCAGCTATCAACAGATTTGATTTGTCTTTACTAAAAGCTGTACCCTTTTGGACTAGTTAGTTCTTTCAATCATGGTGAACTAATTACCATATAATGGTTTTTCCACAGCCTTTACCATAAGCCATTTTCTTGTGGGCTAGCCAACTCTTCACATTTACTGATATGATGAGTTGATTACCATCCAACTTATTAGCAAGTTGTCAACTATAAAACGGATTTGAGATATCTTTACCAGAGCCATTTGCTCATGGATTAGCCAATCCTTTTGTAACCATGGTGGATTGATAACCTATTGATGTTACCATCTCAAAAACTATTTATTTCTTTTAACCTTTGTTTCAAAATATTTGTCACTTAACAAAAGTTTTTCAAAATCATTAACTGGTTTAAAACTGCAAGCAGTACTTTGATGAAAGTACTGTTTGATCAGCAGTACTTTGAATAAAGTACTGATATATCAAAAATTTATTCAATTAAAATTCATACCAGTTATTCATCATCATCAGCCATAGTAGTCCATCTGATAAACAATTTGATGACCATAATAGCAATTTCATTGTCTTCTTCAACTTCCATTCCATGCTCTAGCATTCTTCTCATAAGATCTGCTGTAAGTGGATATCTTCTATCTGCTAGCATGTGAATCATAGTCCTATCTTCTAACTCTAGAACATGTACTCCAGATTCTTCAAAGAATCTCCAGCTGATAATCTCCCAATCTTCTTGGTTCTTCCAAATCTCAGCAGTGCTTTGTTCTTCAGTTTCCCAAATAGTTGTGAGATCCCCAAGCAAAACTAAACCAACTCCTTCTGATGAATTATGTTCAAAAATAATCTCGCACCAAATGATATAAATGAAATAAATCCACCCTATCTATTATGTGCAATAGATCCCATAGCATGTTGAACACTCTGAAGCTTTCATCTTCTCTGTGAAACATCAGATAACTTCCATCCTTTAATTCTACAACTTCAAAAGTAGTTATTGGAGATTTGTTCATCTTCATATCAGCATCATCTTTAGAATACTCAAATTCTACTACTCTTACGTAATTCCTTAGTTCATCATCAGTATCAGACCTTAACTCAACTTTCTTTGATGGCTGTGTGTCTTCAACTTCAGTTAATCTTTTTCTTTTTAACCTTTCTTTTCTTTTATCTTCTATCTGAGCATCATCATCTTTATAGTCTTTGATACTATCAACTTGTTTTTGATAATCTTCTCTAACAGCTTCATACAAACCTTTCATCTCAACATAATTTAACTTATTCAATCCAATATACCCTTGACCTTTCAAATATGCCATCATTGCATTCCTTTGTTCATCTTCATATCAGCATCATCTTTAGAATACTCAAATTCTACTACTCTTACGTAATTCCTTAGTTCATCATCAGTATCAGACCTTAACTCAACTTTCTTTGATGGTTGTGTGTCTTCAACTTCAGTTAATCTTTTTCTTTTTAACCTTTCTTTTCTTTTATCTTCTATCTGAGCATCACCATCTTTATAGTCTTTGATACTATCAACTTGTTTTTGATAATCTTCTCTAACAGCTTCATACAAACCTTTCATCTCAACATAATTGAACTTATTCAATCCAATATACCCTTGACCTTTCAAATATGCCATCATTGCATTCCTTTGTTTAGCAAGATTTGGTCTTCTTGGTAGAGAAGAAACAGGAATAGGTGACTTCAATGGTACAGCAGCTTCAGCATTCAATTCTTCTTGTAGTTTCCTAGCTGTTTCTTCATTTATAGCCTCTTCATTAACAACTTCAGCATTTAATTCAGCTTGTATCTTTCTAGCTGCTTCCTCATTCATAGCAACTTGAGCAGCCCTTATCTGTGCTAAAGTAGGTTTCTTTTTCTTCTTTATCTCTACCAATTTACCTTTTCCTTTATCCTTAGGATCTATAGTAGATTGAGAAGCTTTTGGTTGTTCTTCTTGTACTCTTGGAATGCTAACACCCCTTGGCTTTGATAAATCATGCAAAATTTCAGCAATGGTTTCATCATCACTTGCAATATGTATAGGTTTGGGTGTTTCAGCTTCCTTTTCTGGTATGACAGTTGAAGGACCAGCTTCTTCTTCAGTTAAAACAGTTGAAGGACCAGCTTCTTCTTTAAAATCTAACAACCTTGGAGTAATCAAGTCTTACCTGTAGGTTCCATGAAAAATAGTACTTTGATCTTCAGTATCTTGATCATCAGTACTTTGAACCTTAGTCCTTTCTTCCTCAGTACTTTCAATATTGACATGCTCTTCAGTACCTTGAGGTTCATTCTCCTTTTCTTCATGAAATTCAGCATCTTCTTTCAAATTCTATTCTTCTAAATTCCTCCCCAATTGGAATGAAGATTGCTTTTGAACCTTTTTGCTTTTGGTCTTCTTAAACTGCCGTTGCTTCTTCTTTTTAGCTTTGACCCATAATCTGTGATGTTTAACCAAGGGCCAAACAGACTTCTTGAACTTTTGAAACTTGATATGCAACTTGGCTATCTGTGCAGCTTGAGCCTCAGTAGTTTTCTTCAATCTGACCAATTCTTGTGGCAAAACATAATTATCCAACACCAAACCTTCAGGAGGTATAGTGGCTGGATCTTCCTCAGAAGATGATGAGAAAATAGGAACATCTTGTTCTGGTGATGCCATAGGAGAAGTAGTATGATGGGATGAGGTGGGAGAAACTTCAGTACCTTCATTAACATCAGTACCCTGTGAACCCTGTGAAGCAGTACCTTGTGTTGAAGTTTCTTGAGATGCAGCCTCATCTCTAATAGCTTGAACAATCTCCATTATTGAAGTAGTCAATGGAGTGTCCCTGCCAGTGAATAAATCACTCTTCCTTGCCATAAAAGTGAAGATCTTGGCTGGTTGCACCACAACAGGTAGTAGATCAGTAGGCTTAGGTACATTAGCAGGTTGTTTGTTCAGGAACACTTGAATAAACCTTGGATACATCAACCATCTTGAACCATGAGAGATGTGTGAGAGCATTCCACCTATGATCAGCCTTGAAAAGTCAATTTGTAGCCAAACCCACTATAACAGATGCTATGTTAGATCCAAATTGCTCCCATGATGTACTTTTAGCACTAATACAATGAAGTAGTACATGAACTAAATACTTCCAATGAGGACAAAATAAGGGTTCTTGAATGTTTGTTCAGTTAAGGACCCTTCATAGCCAATGTCTCTGAATGTATCCCAAATCAGTTGCTTATCAAAACAAACAGCCCCTTCTTCATCATCAAACAATAAGTCTTCACGAATAGAGGCTTCAGTAACTTTCACAGTTCTCCCAGCAACTTTATCTTGAATATATAAATCATCATTCTGCATATGAACCCTAGCAGTTGCCCAAAATTGTTGAATCCAGGGCTCAATGATATCTGGTTCCACTAAAAGTGCATAACTAATCGGCGACCCAGTGAGAAAATCAATGATATCATGAAAGATAACATTAGCTTCAGTCTTTTCTAAATTTGCCACCATGTTGTGTTTTGAAACTGTATTACGATTTGCCATTTATGATATGTGTTCACAGAAAGTGATATAACGAATAATATGGGTGAAAGAGAGAGAGATATGGAAAAGATTATAAGTTATCAATATGAGAGGGAAATTCGGAGAGTAGTTATTTATAGGTGAGATTTAAAAAATCACAGCCCTTAATAACAAAGTTACCGTTAGTAGTAGTTACCCCTCAATATTACCGTTGGAACAGTACTTTGACACGACACGTGTGCAGTACTTCCAAAAAGCAGTACTTTCATAAAACCAAAAAGCAGTACTTTCCCATTCTCCTCTTTTCAATAGCAAATACAACAGATAAGCATGAATATCCTCCCCTTAAACAATGCATAGGACTATACTTACACTAAATAGTCCTCCCCTCAAATGTAGCTCAGTAATTAATCATGCCAATGGTTACCACCAAGTGATTGAATCTTGAAACATCAAAGCCTTTGGTGAGTAAGTCAGCTACATTATCATCTGTATGCACCTTGACAGCATTAATGAGCCTATGCTCATAACAATATCTGATTAAGTGATGCCTAATCTGAATATGCTTGGTCTTGGAATGATAAACTGGATTCTTCGCAATGCAAATGGTACTCTCATTATCAATATTGATAGGAGTATTCTTGAAATTGAACCCATAGTCCAATAGTTGATTCTGCATCCACAAAACTTGTCCACAACAGCTTGCAGCAGCCACATATTCTGCTTCAGTAGAGGATGTTGCTGCAATAGTCTGTTTCTTGCATTGCCATGAGACTAATCTTCTTCCAAGATATTGGCATCCTCCAGTGGTAGATCTGCTGTCATAATTGTCACCTGCATAATCACTATCTGAAAAAGCTTCCAAGTGAAAAGGTGAATCCTTTGGATACCACAACCCTAACTTAGGTTGTTGTTTCAAATAACTGAAAATTCTCTTTACTGCATTCAGATGAGAGACCTTTGGTGAGACTTGATATCTTGCACATAAACAAACAACAAACATGATATCAGGCCTAGATGCAGTGAGATATATAAGACAACCAATCATTGATCTGTATAACTTGACTTCAACAGGTTGTCCATCTTCATCTTTTTCCAGTGAGTTGATAGACTTGATAGGTGTAGTTACTGGCTTCATAGCATCAAAATTGAACTTCTTAAGTATGTCAGATACATACTTGTCTTGACTGATAAAAATACCCTCCTTTGACTGCTTAACTTGAAGTCCCAAAAAGAAAGTTAACTCACCCATTGAACTCATTTGAAATTCATTCTGCATCATCTGCTCAAACTCCTTGACCATGGACTGTTTGGTAGCTCCAAATATGATATCATCAACATATACTTGTACCAACATGATATCCTTCTTGTCTCTCTTGATAAACAAAGTCTTGTCTATAGCTCCTCTCCTGTAACCATGTTGCAATAAGAAGGTAGAGAGCCTTGCATACCAAGCTCTAGGAGCTTGATGAAGGCCATAAAGAGCCTTAACCACCTTGTAGACTTTGTTAGGATGAGTAGGATGTTCAAAACCAGAAGGTTGCTTAACATACACCTCCTCTGTGATCTTGCCATATAAAAAGGCACTCTTTACATCCATCTGATAAACCTGAAAGCCCATATAGGATGCAAAAGAAAGGAAGATTCGAATTGCTTTAATCCTTGCTACTGGAGCAAATACTTCATCATAATCTGAAGGATCGATATATTATTGTGTTGATGATTCGGGTGGTCTTGGATGATCAAAATACATGTTTTCCATAGTTAGAGAGTTAGTAGAGAGAGAGGGTGTTCTTGCTAGAGATTTACACAAAGGGAATATTAGACTGAATGAGAAGCACCACCCCTTCCATGGAAGGAAGGGGTATTTATACTTACACAATACACGACCTCCTATCGGCCTGTGGATCAGGTATACAGTGGGTAAAGACCCGTCCTTCCTCCACGGTGTTGCACTACACTATTCTACGCTACAAATTAACTAATTAACTACTACATATCGTAAATAACTACAAATCTACAGCTAACATATGCTAGACTATAATTGGGGTGACCGACACTTTAACATGGAATTTCCAATTCCTAACAATCTCCCCCTAAGGGAGGTCACCCCATGAAATACATTTTGCATCCTAGCATTCTTTCTTTGACATTGTTCTTGAGCTCGTAGACTTGAATTCTTCACTTTCGCAATCTTTGTGCTTTAGTAGCGATTCTTCAAAGTCCGCACTGATTTGTACTTTTAGTGGAGGCCTTTAACTGATCCACATCTTTGATGATCTTCGAGCTTTCTTTGAGATCATCAGCCACAGTAAATCTCTCTGGATCATCCATAGTTGTGTTGCCTTCATGTGAAGTTGTGACTTTTGGACCGACATGCTCACACTTTTGAATCATGACATCTTTCCATCAGAGTAGCGGAAGCCTTACTGGTTCATGATATTTGCAGCAGCGAAGCAGAAGCATAGTATGAAATATTAGAGCCAAGTTATGTAGATATGCACCAGTCATGATTTCTTCAAATTAAGTGTAGATGCTGTGAGCATGCGGCTTTGGATTGACTCCTCAATTCTGATCAGCTGCAACCGTCCAAATGTACCTGCAAACAACAGTTAGCAATAAAACACACGAAAGTGTCTTTGATCACTTTCGTTAAATTGAGGTACACGGCCCACGGTTCCCCGTTGATCAGTACAAGTACTGCCTGTGATCAGGTAGGATTCCTAAGAATCTCCTTGACAGGGTTTCGCAGCTGTTCTAGCTGTTCTCAAACCGAAACGTCTCAAAGAAGACAACACGGAGTGAGTGAACCAGCGAATTGAGATTCACTAATTGATGAAAAATTGATTTGAAAACAATCGCGTATTGCTTAGAATAAAGAGTTTTTCAATACGACGAAGGTTTTATGAGAAAGATCAATTTTCAATCAAAACACTTTTTGTATTTGAAAATAGTACACAATCGACGTGCTAGCGAAAAGAAGAGATTCGCACATCGAACGGTTTTTCTAAAAGTATTTTTTTCAATCAGAGATACTTTTTGTGTTTGAAAACATGAATACACATTCGACGTGCTAGAGAAAAGAAGGTTTGCACATCGAACGGTTTTTCCAAAAGTATTCGTCAATTCCAATCCTGGACCAAGGTTGATTCAAGATTGAATCTCCCCATCGTTTCTATCCAGTTGTCACAAGTTTGATCTTACGAGAAGATCTCACATGTCACCCACCAAGAGCTTGTTTGATGTTGGCTCTAGAAGGATTTCCATCTTCATTGTGAATACTTTACATATCACTCGGATGTTCTGGCAATACCACAAGGATAATGCTTAGGACTCTTAATATATAATCTTACTTTCCACATTATGTGAAACAACAAGTCTTCATTAATATAGTGTCCTAACGAGATATTGTGGATGATCTCTTGGCTCTAGACTCAATAGTGCACATTTGGTTCCTATGCCGGAGACAAGGGAGAGGGTCTCCTTCTTCAATATCAACAATCTCTAAGAGAAAGTCGATAGATAATGTCGGTTTCCCGTGAGAATGAAACAAGCCCTTTTAAAAGGAACTTGAGTAGCTTGGGAAGGTTAGTGCAGTGCGTCACTGGGTCCATGACGTCTTGTCTTCAATACCGATGTTACCTTAGTAACCATCAGTAGCATATGTATTGAACCCGGTGTCTGCCCTAAGGTTGAATTATTGGAGGGCTATTTCTTTTCACCCTTTTTCACATTCATTTCTTTTTCATTCTTCAACCCCTTCAGTGCTTACCGAGACTTCATAACTAGAACCTTGTTGGGTTTATTCCAGATCTAGCTCTGTCTCAGTCGGCACTCTTCCCAAATCTCATTTTTCTCCTTTTTTCATCATACCTAAAGACTCTACACTATCTAGTGGATTGTCCCTGGGAAGATCCCTCCGGCCCTGGCGGGATCGTGGGAACTAATACCTAACCTAACCATCCTTATAACACCATGCATAAAGTAAATTGGTCGGTCTTTTGGTATTGTTCTTTTCTTCTTGAAACCAATTGAAAAATCATTTGGAAAATCAATCAAGGTACTTGTGATACGAGATCAAAACATTTTGTACCTTAATAGTTTTGATCATTTAGAAAACCTCCCCCTCAACATGTGCATATGATTTAGAGATTGTTTAGCACATGGAGGCAAGAGGACTTTGAAATATTTTCTTTGATCACAATTTTCATAGAAAAAGCCATTTGATTTTCTTTGGTAAATTCTCCCCCTCAATATGTGCATAGGATATTTGAAATCATTTTATCACATAGAGGAAAGAGTTCTTTTTGAAGCACATCCACGATCACAAAAACCATTAAGAAACCATTAGAAAATCAATCAAGGTACTTTATGTTGAAACATAGAAATCTTTGTACCTTGAAAGTTTGTTTTCTTTTGAAATGCTCCTCCTCAATATATGCTTCGAGATTCGAAAGTGTTTAGCACATATGGGAGAGCAGTATGCACAATTGAATCAAAACGATCAACTTTTATCAAATTTCATTATTAAATCACAAATTCTCCCCCGATCAAAAATATCAAACCCTTTGAGATTTTGGATCCCAAGTGATTTAATTAGGTTTAGAAAACATGGGAGAAAATGTGGCCTTGTTTAAATACTCATCTGGTTTTTGGATAAATCCTCCTCCTCAACATGTGCATTGTATATTTGAAATCGTTTGGCACATGGAGGCAGGAGTGCCTATAAAGGACTAAAACCGATTCCATTAAAACAGATTTGAGATTTAAATCATGATCTCTCCCTTGATAAAAAATTTCAAACCAATTAGGGTTTTGGATCCAGATTGATTTAAATAATTTAGAAAGTTTTAGGGAAAGACGTGGCAAGATTTAATTTTGAAAAATGACAGATAAGGACCAGATTTAGACATTAAAGATTGTTAGTGTCAGGTATGATAGTTTTTAAGAGATCATTAAGTAAAATAAAACAATTTCACAATCAAACAAGAACAGAAAAAATTTCATTTTGACAGATCTTTGAGTTTTAAAGAAAACCATACCATGACATAACATTAAATCTTTAGATCACCACATTTTAGCGTACAAACGGACTCTTTTGAAGATATATTGTTTGAAAATATTTTATTCAAAATCACTCTCCCTCTCAAACCATGACAGTAGTCGATGATTGAGTGACTTAAGTTTGGATAAAATGAAGTCCGGTGATTTTCAAAATTTAGTCCAATAAATTTTCAAAACAATATTTTCCATTTTTAAAACAATTTAATCAAATTTTTCAAAATTGTTTAAAAATGGTATCCTGCACAAAGACACGTTCGGTGGTTGAGAAGCTTCCGTTGTTGCTGTAGGGCTTGGAAGAAAACCGTGCAGATGCAGTGAGACTTCTTCTTACGTTGCATTTTGAATGCCAACTGAGGTAAAATAAAGCTCCGTTTCTTCAATTACTTAGAAGAAAACCATCTGCTGATGCAGTGAGACCCCTTGCGTTGCATTTATGCCAACTCTCCATAGAAGTCCAATTAAGCTCCGTTTCTTCTTTTGTCAACCCAAGATATAGTTACCCTTTCCTATCGGCATCCAATCATCTTCAATTTTGGGATCCGGATCGGGAACATTCTTATATACCAATATACCTGCATACGTTAGTGAACATACATACAGATATATGGTGGTCGACATCACCCAAACAACAATCGACTAATTCAAGTCAATTCAACATATCAATCAGATCATAAAAGATATGGGAATAATGTGTTAATCAAACTCTAATCATCTAATCCTAACAATCATATCCTAGAAACCTAGTCCTTCAACATAGGCAATTATATTTTATCAAATAAGCATGTAGGATGATTAAGAAAGTCCGTTAGATGATATAAATTTGAAAACATTCTCCCCCTCAATCAATGACTCATTTTATGAAAATTTTAAAAGCGCAGAAGTCATTGATTGAGTTTTCAATTTTTACGAAAAACTCTGAAACTGATTGATTTAATAGCAACTCATTTTCCACCATTTTGTTAAAACAAATATTTTTCAGAAGAATTTTAGAAGGAAAAATATTTGAGTAGGAACAGCAGTCCTTCGACATACTTTCCTCATTTTGTTTTAGGATAAGTGCACGAAATTTGTGAAAAATGTTTAAGCGTAGCACTTTCCTTCCTTTTAAGAGCGGGTTGCTATCTGAAATGATAGCAAGCCATAGTTTTAGCACGGGTTACAGTCGGAAGTAACTGCAAGCCATAGTTTAAGCACGGGTTGCAGTCTGAAGTAACTGCAAGCCATTTTTTTTAAAGACATGATTTGGAAAAAAATATTTACACCTTCTGCTCGAACTTCATCTATGGTCCCGGGCCATTATTGAATGACATTTCTAAGACCGCAGATGTTATCGATACCAGAAGACATGTCTTTGAAAAACAATATTTTTGGTATTTTTCTAATTTTCTGATTTTTATGGGTTTTTGAAGGTTTTATATTTTTCTATTTTGTTTTGCTGGTTTATATTTTTGTATTTGGTTTTCTGAAAAATATTTACAAAGATAGAGTAGATGATATAGTTTAAGAGAATGATGATACGAGTACCGAGATAAGGATATCGAGCAGCACGTCGTAGAAGATAGAATTCATCATCCCTAAAACTTTCACCACCAAAGCTTCCGAGGCTCCTGAATTGAGAGAAATTGAACCATCTGAAAGTGAGACTCTGGCAGCTTCCCCCCAAACCGAAAATCCTTTAGCTGAGCAGATTCAAAGCTTTCTTTCAAGCTTCCATTAGCCAGGTGCATAAAGAAGTACACCATTATCATTGATCTTGCTGCTCTTTTTAAGAATAATCACCGTGATTCTTCGTTCGAGGTTATATCATCTAATAGAACAGCAACGTATCATCCCACACTTAAATAATCTTCTCAAATTCCTTTTCCACTGAAGTCTGAAGCGATCCATTCCAAAAGGTGTCAAGAGAACACTTCCCCCAAGTAGATGAATTGATGCAGTCAGTCTCTTAGACTAGAGCTCACGAACCCGAATACACATACCCGAAGACAAAGAAACTTATACCATCGAAGTAGCAGATTAAGTCCAATAGCCAAAGAATAACCCCGATGTATACTTTTGTCTCCCCCTGAAGAAAGTGTATGAAGCTCAAGAACCCGAAGTACCCGAATGCCCAGAGAGAGAATAACCGATAACATTGAAGAAGCAGGCCGAATCACTGATTATCTCTGCGGGTGTCAATCTCTGCGGATGTCAACACCGGAATAAGTGATTATATCTCTGAATCATAGATTAAGCCCTCAAGTAAAACAGCTGAGCATCCCCAATGTACACAATCTCTCTCCCCTGATGATTGTGATAACATCAAAATCATCACACACTTGTGTACCTCTTTCATCTTTAGAAACTAACTCTTCCATCTCTTCCCCCACATAGTTGGAATAAGAACACTAAACGCCTTGATGAGTAAAACCTTGAGTTTCTCTGCGGTCATGACATTTGTTTTCCCGGGGATAACTTCAATCACTTAGAAGTATTAAGTCCATCAAGTTTACTCGCCATGAGTCAAACCTTGAGTTTCTCTGCGGTAATAACATTTGTCTTCCCGGGATATCTTCAATTACTTAGAAGTATTAAGTTCATCAAGTTTACTCGCGTTTAGATACGTGTCTCCTTCCCCCTTGCTGGTTTTGACACTTCAGAATCAGCAACTCTTTGAAAGCGTAAATACTAGAAATCTTTTGAGAAGAACGCTTGAAGTCTTTATGAGAATCAACATGCTAAATAATGTGACCAAGTCTAATTGGGGATTAAATCTAACATTTCACCCTCCCCCAATTAGTGCTCTCCCCTAAACTGACAATGCCTGGAATATGAAGAAGTCTTTGGATAATCAAATGCAACTCGTCTTTAGTCTTCTAACATGCAGCAGAAAATGTAGAACAGACTGTAGACTCGACCTTCTTCAAGATTGTGCAGTTGGGGAATAGATAGTTAACATCTTCAACTCACACCAAAAAGCATCCCACCAAAAAGCATCCCGATTAACTTACATCTTGCAAATCCCCTTAACTAAAATCCCTCCCAATCAAACAAGAACAGAAAGATGTTCATCAAGGAAATCAGCAATCAGGCCGCAACGAACACACAAGATGGTAACACCAAACTACCAATCACATCAAACAAGAACAGAGAGATTGTTCGGAATCATCATGTTGATGTATACGTGAAGCATTAACCGGAAGCACTTTGTCGATAAACTCATCAATCTGAGTGAAGATGTCAACCAACGACTCTTAGAAGAAACTCCATGTAAAGATGACCCGATAAGAAGAAACTCGATTCTTACACGAGTTTGGAGCCGTTTGACCATTTATTCTCAGATAACAATCAACCATGCAGAATTATCATACTTCTTCTCCCCCTCAAGAATTGCAGACGAAGTTGCCATTCTTGACTAAATAAGTGAAATCATCCAAATGTATTCTATTCACACTTCTCCCCCACAAAATTAGCACATGATGTCGCCATCGTCCTTATAGTAGAGCAAGTTGAATAAGAAAACAATCAATGGTAGCCCGGTTCACTTGATGACTGAAGCACATGGAAAAAGTATGAAGCATGTTGATGAGAATGGTCATAATAAGAAGATTTCTCTTCTTCAGAAGATAAAGCCACGTACACTTCTTTTCTTTAGAGTACGAGGCATGAACTGATGTGTTCATACGTCATAAGAAGATTTCTCTTCTTTTGAAGATAATGCGCACTGAAACGTACACATTTCTTTTCTTTGAAGTACGAGGCCTGAACTGATGTGAACATACGTCATTATCTCTCTCTTTTCAGCTCTCATAGCAAAACATGTAATCGACCCCATTATCATTCAGTAGGCTCTTTGTAGTGACAGCTGATGGAGAAAACCCGATATAATGAATTTGACCCTGAAGTAAACTACCCCGAACTCGTGACTTAAACTTGCACATATGTAACAAAGAGCGGTGCCGATTTCCATTAGCATCGCTAAGTACTCTCTATGTACTCTATACTCTTCAACTAACCAACCATCAAGTATAAGACGTACATTACCTCTTGAAAATCCACAATTGAATGTGACACTAAGCACTACAACGTAACTCCTTAAAGTGATAGTTATTTTGAGGTGGTATGAGCCCAATTCCCCCAAGTGGTAAAAGAAAAGGTAAAAGACACCCAACAATAACTAGATTTCCAAGTCTTCGTTTTTGATAATAAGCTCGAACAAGGATCTTGAAGAATCTTCATCCAACCATCCTCGATACCTTCAGATACTAAGTACACTTGCCCGTGATATTTCACTTCAACCTCAAATAAACAATACTGAATTAACGCTGAATCACGAAACTCAACGATTCCTTCCATTCACACCTCTTTGGGACACGACCCGGGAAATCACTTTTCCGGTATCACTTTTATCACACCCGTAAGATTTGATACGTTGACCTTTTTCCTAAAGGGTTAATTTGTCGAATTTTACGGTTAATTTGATATATATTGATATTGTGTTTTTCACCACTCACTTTACACGAATCAACATTGAACAAGGATCATGAAGAATCTTCATCCAACCATCCCCGATACATTCAGATACTAAGTACACTCGCCCGTGATATTTCACTTCAACCTCAAATAGATAATACTGAATTAACCCGTTGTCACATCTTCTGGTTAAAAGCTCAACTCTAGCCTTCTTTGACGTTTTAAGTGAACTATGATAATGGTATTCATCCCGATCATGGTTAAAAGCACAAAACCCCATAAAACCATGTAATAACCAAACTGCCAAGACGAATATCCAAACACACATCCAATTCATGAAGTACACCCTTTTATCCCTTCTTTGAAGCAGAAACCGTAGCAGCAGCATCAAATAAGATCCCGAAATATACTTTCCTTTCTCCAGGATGGTTCCATCATCACGGGATTTTACAATTCTATAGTTTAAACCGAGAAATAGTTTCTTTCGCGAGATTTTACAAAACCAAGAACAAACCGTAAGATAGATCCTGAAATGCACTTTACTATTTCCCGGATGTTTCCATTGTCACGGGATTTTACAAGTCTCTGATTTAAACTGAGAAATAGGTTCTTTCGTGGGATTTTACAAAATCAAGACAAAACCGTAAACAATGTCAGCTTGAATGTGTTATGACAACTTTGGTTTCGGTGAATATCTGTTTTAGGGGAATATGCAGCGGTTCATCAACGGTTCATTATCCAACATCAACAAAATCATCAACCATTCATCCAATAATCACTTTGGTTAACACATCATTCACGCTATCTGTCGGCTATTGCAGTAACCATATGGAGAAGTAAACCCGATATACCAAACTTGATCATGAAGTAGAGTTCCCCAGATTTGTTACTTAAACTTGTACTAATCCTTGTGAAGAAGAAACGGTGTACCCAATGTACAAAACCTCTTGACATTCTCAACTGAGCGAGACACCGAAGTGATAGCTACGTTGTGGGTTAAATGAGAAAGAATCACAAATGCAACTAAATAGCCAAGTCTTTATCACACTCTATAAAAGCCCAAACAAGTCATCTTCGCGGAAAGGTAGAAAGAAAGAAGACGAAATAAGTGAACGCGCCCGGAAAAACTCACTTCAAATCCAAATAAGAGATACCGTCCAAACAGCCCCGTAGTCAACCAAGTTTCAATAATAATTCAAGTCTTGACAAAATATTTTGTGTGAAAATGTATACACCAAAGTGTTAAACCCCATAACATAACGAATCTCATCATCTCATCAAATATCACCCCAAATCATTATTATCAAATCTCATTTCATCAAAGCTCAGCTATTCGATTCAATTTAGAGAAACCCATTTATCTATCATTCAAATCCAAGTCATCACCTAACATGCTCCAACTTGGTCCAAGCCCATTATCAATATAAGACATATGATCCAATTCACACGACTCACCCGGTCTAACTCTTCATGTTACATAAATACCATGGCTCAATATTAAAAAAATGAATATCACTCAAATGACTTCCCGTTATGATTTTTCATTTAACACACCAATACCATATGACTAATGTGACAACCCGTACTTTCAGGTCATTTCTCGAAACAATTCATGCTTCACTATTTCAACATTTATCGTAAACTAGGTTTACGTGTTCCAAATTCGCGTAACCTTTATGGTTTAGCGGCGAATTCATGATCATATCATCACAAACATTTCATATGGACTAAGTTTAGTCTACATTTCATTAGCATCATTTGCATCATGTTAGCTCATTCATGACATTGCATTTCACATTAAACGCGTAAATTTTATATTAAATAAACGTTATCGCGTGAGTTATTATTTTGAAAAATTATGATCTCAATATACTTTACTTTGATCCCTTAAAACTTATTTTAGTCCATACTACTCAAATTTCACAATTATGCACAAGTTACAACAATTTTACCTAACTATACATTTTACTTATACTTTTAACAACTTTACACAATATATAAAAGAGAAAAAAAATATATATATATTTTGAGAAACATTATTCCCCAAAATCCGGTCATGAGGGGGGTGATGCATTTAAGAGTGGTACAAAATTTTCAATTGTATAGATATATACACTATCTTAACTTCATTCACTCATTGATTCATTTCATTTACTCATAGTTGGTAAAGGTGTTTTTTCTCTTGTTTCTCTCCTCCAAACCGGTTCTTCAAGAGTGTTACAAGGGATCACAAAATTTTTCTCAAGCTCAAGTATTCACAATCTAGATCACAGTCTTATTAAGGTTTTGAAATAAAAACCTAGGGTGTTTAGGTTAAACCTTGGTTCTTTGCACCTCATCATAGTAGCTTGTAAGCATATTTCTATCATTTTACATATTTTATCTTCATTTCATATTTATTTCTTCATATTTGGAGCAAACATGCAAGACTTATGTTGATTTATACCATTTTTACATGATTTTTAGAGTTATATATATATAAAGGTCATCCTATAATTATTCCCTTGTTAGTATTGGTCTTGATGATGTTTAGGAACCCATGACACCCTAAGAAGGTGTATGGTAGGATTAGAATAGCTTTGGAGTTGATTTGAAGGGATTGGAATAGGTTTAGTACGATAAAAACTATTTTCGATAAGTATAAAAAGTGTTCTGTCCTTATTTTGTTTTTCTGGAAAATCCGACAGTAGGCACGAAATTTTGGCCTTGATATTTAGAAAATATACTTTAAAACGAATCCGTGGCCGCTTGAACGGATTAAAACGGAGTTATAACGAAGAAGTTATGAATTTTACAATTTTAACGACGAAATATATTTTTTCTGAAATTTCAGCAAGGTATTTTTATTTTATACGAGTCAAAAACGAGCCTTAAGCTTTACAAATTATTTCGACTTGCCAAAAATATATTAGTATACTTTGATACGAAGCTAAGGACGTATAATACGTAGAAAACGGATTTGAAACGACTAAGATATGCACGTTTTCATAAATTGCCGTAACTTTATTATTTTAGAAAAACTATATTATTTTTACGAGACAAGTGTTACGGTAACTAAAACGACCATGTTGAAGGCTGTTTTTAACTATGATGTAGAACTTTTTGTAACGAAATGTCTTCTCATAAAATCAAGATCACCAAGCATATTTTTCAAAACGACCAACCGTTTGTATAGCGGAGTTTTAATAAATTAATTACGGTTGCTCAAACTTTGCCGAAACTCATTTTTAAACAACATTTTGGACAAAATCACCATGTTTAACCTCTATTATCTTTATGTTCGAGACCTCTATGACGAAAACTTATGAACTGAAACTTCTAGATTTTGATACAAACTTTCCAAAACCGTCGAATTCGTTTCCTAACGATCGACGTACACCATTTTACGACTAGTTTTTCGAAGCCATTTTTGTCACTTTCAAGAAATTTCCGACGACATTATTTTACGACGAAAAGTTGAAATTTCACAATAAATCATTACGAAACCATTTTAGGATGACATTTTGACGTAAATACTTGTAAAGTGATTTAATAATGGTCAAGACGTCAAAAGAGTATTTTTCGACGATAAGTATTATTTTTCAAAACTCACAAATGGTATAAATAACATACGAAATGCATGCATATCATTACATCATAACTCATTACATATCATATCATTCGTAATAGGTCCAGATTAAAGTATCCCGATATATCTCAGTGTACTCACTCTTGTCATCATACCAGTTTATCAAGTGAGTTTTCATAGCCCCGATTTATTCAAGTTTTACTTATTTCAAATCTACGGGGGAGAATACATTGCACAACATTTTTATTACGATACCAAGTATGTTAAATTCATTTACATTGCTTAAGTTACCACGTTGCCAGTTAAATGTCCCCCATTTCATATGCATGAGCCGTTAATTTCCTAGAAGCGTGTGTGAGTGGATAGATCTATCGAGGGTGACGCCTCCATCCGGGGTTGTGAATCCCAACTAGTCATACGGATGCATTTCATTCATAAACATTATTAGAGTTGTTTGGCAAGACACTCTGTTGGGGCGAACATCAGTCGGAGCTTCGGTATCATGCGCTTAAGCAATTGTAACATTTTTATGTGACATGAATGTCATACCAGTAACATTTTTATGTGACATGATTGTCATACCTGTAACATTTTTATGTGACATGATTGTCATACCTGATCTATACTTGTGTAGTCGTAAAAAACATTTACCTAAACCTATGATTTCTCACCAACATTATTGTTGACCGTTTTAGCAATGTATTTTCAGGTAACTAAGGCATTATCATCATGGCATGGTTAAGGAACCACCTTTTGAGTCGCGGCGTCGACTTACATCATTGTACATTATGGCATTTTCATTCAAAACCATCGTTTGGACTTGTAATATATTTATATTTCCGCAAACTTTATAAACTTTTGGGACCTATACTTTGTAAACTCTGATTGTTTTATTAAATCAAACGATGTTCTTTTTAAACGACACTTTAGGTCGTTCAATATAACTGTGATTGTGATGCTATGACAGTCAATCCCCAGGAATTCCATTCCGCTGCAAAACAGGTAATTTGGGGGTGTGACAGATTGGCATCAGAGCTTCAGTTATAGAGAACTAGGTTGCATCATTGACCCTAGACTATAACTACATTATCATAGCATCTCATCATTTCATCATAAGTGCATGTTCACTTTACATGCGGTTTATACGTACATTTTTCGAGTTATTTACTTTCATTTCATATCGATTGTCACATGGATGCCTTTAAATGCCCATTCCATTATTCTTTCTTCATACTCTAATGTGGAGAATTCCTTGTCATTCCCTATCACAATTTTCACATCAATTGACTCATCACCGATAACGTTGAATGCCGAGATAAACCTTTAAATAGGGCGAAGTCACTCTCACTCCTTTGTTTCACCACTAACATGTCGAGTTACACTTTACTCACACATTAAGTCACTAAACCATCATACATTGAAGCACTTACAACACCTCATAACCCATCTTTTCGGAACCCGTCGATCATTTTGAAAAATAACCTCAAACTTACCACCTTCTATCACTTCTCTTTAGAGCGCTTATTCTTAACATAGGATTTGACTACGTCTCATTTCCCTTTTATTTTGAAGAGTTATGGCGCCGAAGAAAGCTGCACTAGAAATGACACCAGCTGCTATCCAAAGGTATGTAGATGATAGTATAGCCGAGGCACTAAGGAAAGAACGAGCAGCAGTAGCTGCTATTACCGAGGCCGCAACTGCTGCTGAAACTGCGAGACTTGCTTACATCAAAAGGTTTCAAGAGTTGACTGTTCTTTGTCCAGCTATGGTTTCGGACAATGAGAAACTATTGGAAAATTTCATTGGAGGACTTTCACAAAATATCCAAGGAGATGTAACTTCTTTCGATCCACAAACAATTGAAGAATCTACCCGTATGACTCAAATACTCATGGCTCAAGTTGTGAAAAGGGAAAACATTATCAACAATAACTACCACAACAATAACAACAATCACACCATCAACAACAATAATAACCGCACCAACGACAACAATCAAACCAACAACAACAAAAGGAAATGGGAAAACGACCAAGGAGGTTATAACAACAACAATCAAAACAGTAATACTAACCACCATCAACAACAGAAAAGAAGGCAAGAAGCTACTATGGTTTATGTTGCTGCGCCAATAGAAGGCAGAGGTTATGCTGGAACACACCCACTATGTACTAGATGCAAGTTTCATCACTCAGGTCCTTGCCCTGCCAAGTGCCGCAAGTGCCAAAAATTAGGACACCTCGCCAGGGATTGTAGAGGTAAAACTATAATGACATGTTTCGAATGTGGGGAGCAAGGACACTATCGGAGCCAATGTCCCCAAAACCAAGATCAACAAGTTGAAGGTGCTCATAGGAATGCATACATGTTAGAAGGAGGCAAAGCTCAACAGGATTTCAACAACGCGGAAGACTGAAGAAGTTCGGAAACTAACAGTCTTATTTTTTTTCTTTATGTACTATGTTGTACTAAGTTTATGTTTTCCATCGTATCCGAATCTTTATAACTTAAGATGTACTACTTTTGCTAAACCACTCATTGTAAAAATATTCTCATCTATCGTACTTATTTTCTTTCCGATTTGTTATTACTTACGAGAATTTTACTTCTTTTTACTTTATCGACCATTTTAACGACACGGTTTAAATCCTTGTAAACATTGAGAGTTATAACAACTAAACCGAACGTCACGTCATCGTTCCTTAATTATACATAGCCTAGCTAACTATGTCTAATTCTGGAGGGATCACGTTATGTTGGGAGCGGTTATTTATAAATCTTAGTGCAAGCAAAATTTTCACATGTTCCAAGTCAAAGTATTACTTATGAGAGATTCATCCGATATTTTTCTCTACTACGATGTTTTATTCGCTCTCAATCATCGATAACCGTAACGACACTTCTCCATGTCTTCTTTCCTCGATATTCATCACAAACTCAAAAATTCGATAGACTAACACGAACTGAATTCAGGGACTGAATTCCTTTTTGGATGGGCGAATGTGACAACCCGTACTTTCAGGTCATTTCTCGAAACAATTCATGCTTCACTATTTCAACATTTATCGTAAACTAGGTTTACGTGTTCCAAATTCGCGTAACCTTTATGGTTTAGCGGCGAATTCATGATCATATCATCACAAACATTTCATATGGACTAAGTTTAGTCTACATTTCATTAGCATCATTTGCATCATGTTAGCTCATTCATGACATTGCATTTCACATTAAACGCGTAAATTTTATATTAAATAAACGTTATCGCGTGAGTTATTATTTTGAAAATTTAATCTGATACTTCCAAAAATGATCCCGATATATTTTTATACTTACATTTAGTTTATAAAAACTATATTTTGAGTTTACCTAGTGTTCTAAATTTATTTTGTATATAAATCGTTAAATTTATATTATTACAACGTTTTTCTTAAAAACTACACGATAATTATTATATCACTCAAATTTCACAAGAAATGTATTTTTACAATTCTTATGATCTCAATATACTTTACTTTGATCCCTTAAAATTTATTTTAGTCCATACTACTCAAATTTCACAATTATGCACAAGTTACAACAATTTTACCTAACTATCTATTTTACTTATACTTTTAACAACTTTACACAATATATAAAAGAGAAAAAAAAAATATATATTTTGAGAAACATTATTCCCCAAAATCCGGTCATGAGGGGGGTGATGCATTTAAGAGTGGTACAAAATTTTCAATTGTATAGATATATACACTATCTTAACTTCATTCACTCATTGATTCATTTCATTTACTCATAGTTGGTAAAGGTGTTTTTTCTCTTGTTTCTCTCCTCCAAACCGGTTCTTCAAGAGTGTTACAAGGGATCACAAAATTTTTCTCAAGCTCAAGTATTCACAATCTAGATCACACTCTTATTAAGGTTTTGAAATAAAAACCTAGGGTGTTTAGGTTAAACCTTGGTTCTTTGCACCTCATCATAGTAGCTTGTAAGCATATTTCTATCATTTTACATATTTCATCTTCATTTCATATTTATTTCTTCATATTTGGAGCAAACATGCAAGACTTATGTTGATTTATACCATTTTTACATGATTTTTAGAGTTATATATATATAAAGGTCATCCTATAATTATTCCCTTGTTAGTATTGGTCTTGATGATGTTTAGGAACCCATGACACCCTAAGAAGGTGTATGGTAGGATTAGAATAGCTTTGGAGTTGATTTGAAGGGATTGGAATAGGTTTAGTACGATAAAAACTATTTTCGATAAGTATAAAAAGTGTTCTGTCCTTATTTTGTTTTTCTGGAAAATCCGACAGTAGGCACGAAATTTTGGCCTTGATATTTAGAAAATATACTTTAAAACGAATCCGTGGCCGCTTGAATGGATTAAAACGGAGTTATAACGAAGAAGTTATGAATTTTACAATTTTAACGACGAAATATATTTTTTCTGAAATTTCAGCAAGGTATTTTTATTTTGTACGAGTCAAAAACGAGCCTTAAGCTTTACAAATTATTTCGACTTGTCAAAAATATATTAGTATACTTTGATACGAAGCTAAGGACGTATAATACGTAGAAAACGGATTTGAAACGACTAAGATATGCACGTTTTCATAAATTGCCGTAACTTTATTATTTTAGAAAAACTATATTATTTTTACGAGACAAGTGTTACGGTAACTAAAACGACCATGTTGAAGGCTGTTTTTAACTATGATGTAGAACTTTTTGTAACGAAATGTCTTCTCATAAAATCAAGATCACCAAGCATATTTTTCAAAACGACCAACCGTTTGTATAGCGGAGTTTTAATAAATTAATTACGGTTGCTCAAACTTTGCCGAAACTCATTTTTAAACAACATTTTGGAAAAAATCACCATGTTTAACCTCTATTATCTTTATGTTCGAGACCTCTATGACGAAAACTTATGAACTGAAACTTCTAGATTTTGATACAAACTTTCCAAAACCGTCGAATTCGTTTCCTAACGATCGACGTACACCATTTTACGACTAGTTTTTCGAAGCCATTTTTGTCACTTTCAAGAAATTTCCGACGACATTATTTTACGACGAAAAGTTGAAATTTCACAATAAATCATTACGAAACCATTTTAGGATGACATTTTGACGTAAATACTTGTAAAGTGATTTAATAATGGTCAAGACGTCAAAAGAGTATTTTTCGACGATAAGTATTATTTTTCAAAACTCACAAATGGTATAAATAACATACGAAATGCATGCATATCATTACATCATAACTCATTACATATCATATCATTCATAATAGGTCCAGATTAAAGTATCCCGATATATCTCAGTGTACTCACTCTTGTCATCATACCAGTTTATCAAGTGAGTTTTCATAGCCCCGATTTATTCAAGTTTTACTTATTTCAAATCTACGGGGGAGAATACATTGCACAACATTTTTATTACGATACCAAGTATGTTAAATTCATTTACATTGCTTAAGTTACCACGTTGCCAGTTAAATGTCCCCCATTTCATATGCATGAGCCGTTAATTTCCTAGAAGCGTGTGTGAGTGGATAGATCTATCGAGGGTGACGCCTCCATCCGGGTTGGTGAATCCCAACTAGTCATACGGATGCATTTCATTCATAAACATTATTAGAGTTGTTTGGCAAGACACTCTGTTGGGGCGAACATCAGTCGGAGCTTCGGTATCATGCGCTTAAGCAATTGTAACATTTTTATGTGACATGAATGTCATACCAGTAACATTTTTATGTGACATGATTGTCATACCTGTAACATTTTTATGTGACATGATTGTCATACTTGATCTATACTTGTGTAGTCGTATAAAACATTTACCTAAACCTATGATTTCTCACCAACATTATTGTTGACCGTTTTAGCAATGTATTTTCAGGTAACTAAGGCATTATCATCATGGCATGGTTAAGGAACCACCTTTTGAGTCGCGGCGTCGACTTACATCATTGTACATTATGGCATTTTCATTCAAAACCATCGTTTGGACTTGTAATATATTTATATTTCCGCAAACTTTATAAACTTTTGGGACCTATACTTTGTAAACTCTGATTGTTTTATTAAATCAAACGATGTTCTTTTTAAACGACACTTTAGGTCGTTCAATATAACTGTGATTGTGATGCTATGACAGTCAATCCCCAGGAATTCCATTCCGCTGCAAAACAGGTAATTTGGGGGTGTGACAACTATCACGCACGGACAACCATCAATGTACATCCAAGTCCAAGTGAATTGAAACTGGCCCAATGAATCTCCTCCTGACCCACACACAAACATAACTCGGCCCATTACAGTATTAATACATCAAACCCTAAGAATTGGGGATAAGTATCTTGACGCCACACACACAATATCCCTAATCACTTTTAAACGTATAGCAGACAAAACAATATCTCCAAACCCTAATCAAAATTTGTCCACCCCCATATCTTTGACGAGATATAAACCTCTTCGAAATACAGATAATAGATCAAAGGTCAAACGAAATCACATCATCACCCCCTCTTTTAACAAACGCACTTCAATAATCAGATATCTCACGACACAAACTATGAAACGGTTGTACATTAACAGCCATGACCACGCCACAGAGATGGCTAGAGGTCCATCTTCAGAGCCACAGGGATGGTGTGAGGTTTGGATCGGCCTCAAGGACAAACGATTAGGTTACAGGTAGGTATTTAATTCAGCCACTTATGTTTATGTTTACATATGAGTCTTAGACGAACCAAGGAAATGATTTGACACAGTTGTTATACTCATTTCTTTAATTCGTATAGTAACACCGAGTTAGATCAATGATGATATTAGCTCTTCTCATGTGTGAGGCCCTTGAGGCTTGATGAAACTATGAGAAACCATGAGAAGATAACAAGTCTGAGATCCTTATAGTCATTTGAGTCATTTAGTGAAATCGAATAAAGAAAAGAAAAAGGTTTAAGCTTTTGATCTTTCTTAATTGTTCGGATACAAATGAAGCTTAGTCTTCAAAAGGATCTATGATGGTTTTAAATTGTTTTTCGTGATTAAAGACCTTCAAGTCTTGTTCTTACTTTGAGTAACATGAAAAAAACATTGACTGAGATCTTTTACTTTTACTTTCGTTGATGGTAGGATAGGTTGGATTTGTTGATGGTGTTTGTATTGGACCTGTTTTAAATTACTTTTACTTTCGTTGATGTACATGGACCTATGATGGTTTGAACCTGAGGTCGAGACTGATGGGGTTGGTATTATGTTGTGGTCGTGGTCACATTCTTCTCCTTCATCTTTTCTGTCAGTCACTAAGCCAAAGTCGCTAGCAAAGTCGCTACCCAAAACTGATAAGTCGTTAGGTCTTCAAAACATGAGTCAAGTCGCTACCTTGTTTAAGAACAAGTCGCTATGGTCAAAAGAGTCAAGTCGCTATTATTTTGACACCAAGTCGCTAGTATTTTGACACCAAGTCGTTAGTATTTTGACACCAAGTCGCTAGCCATTTGACTTTAACAACTCGCTATGACTTGTTAAATAACAAGTCGCTACCAAAAGTGACTAACAAGTCGCCAAGTCATTTTCTGAAACAAGTCGCTAACTTTTTACCACAACTCGCCAACTTGTAAAGACAAGTTGCTAGCAGGTTTAGACCAACTCGCCATTGACCATTTGACCATACACTGAATCTGGACAATAAGACCAAGTCGCTATTAAGAACAATAACAACTCGCTAAGACGAATGACCCAGAAAAGACTGCATAAGCTGCTTCTATATTGCATGTATTGACCCAGTTAGACCACGAAAAGTGACCATATTCATACAACCCATATGAAGAAAAGAATGTTTAGACCACAGAAACAGTTTAACCATTTGATAAACGGAAAACAAATATTCCAACCACCAAAATACATGAACCAGTTTAAAACCATGTAACAAAACAAAGAAAATCATCAACACACAAAAACCATGGACCAAACCGCAAGAAAAACCACATAAGAGACCATACGAATCATTAACACAACGTAACCTGGCTCTGATACCAATTGAAGGATCGATATATTATTATGTTGATGATTCAGGTGGTCTTGGATGATCAAAATACATGTTTTCCATAGTTAGAGAGTTAGTAGAGAGAGAGAGGGTGTTCTTGCTAGAGGTTTACACAAAGGGAATATTAGATTGAATGAGAAGCACCACCCCTTCCATGGAAGGAAGAGGTATTTATACTTACATAATACACGACCTCCTATCGGCCTGTGGATCAGGTATACAGTGGGTAAAGACCCGTCCTTCCTCCACGGTGTTGCACTACACTATTCTACGCTACAAATTAACTAATTAACTACTACATAACGTAAATAACTACAAATCTACGAGCTAACATATGCTAGACTATAATTGGGGTGACCGACACTTTAACATGGAATTTCCAATTCCTAACATAATCCACTCCTTCTTCTTGTCTGTAGCCTTGTGCAACTAACCTTGCCTTGTTCTTGATGACATTCCCTCTTTCATCTCTCTTGACTCTGAACACCCATCTTGTACCAATTACCTTCTTTCCATCAGGTAGATCACATAGTACCCAAACTTCTTGAAGTTTAAATTGAAGAAGTTCTTCTTGCATAGCTTCAACCCAACTCTCTTTAGTTAATGCCTGAGCTATATTCTTGGGTTCTTCTTGAGAGATAAAGCAAGTGAACAGGCATGTTTGATGATCCTTGTGATTCAACCTGTTTTGTTTATAAACAAAGCTAAGTAAAGCATTGTGAGGTGTAGAAAAACCCTTAGCTTTGTTTCTTGTAAGCAATCCTTGAGAAGAAGGTCCAATGATTTGACCATTAGGATGATCTTTATGAACTTTTAAGGTAGGAGTCTGTGGAACTTCATAATCATCATCCAGGTTTGTGTAATCAGCACCTTCATTGGAATTTGTGAAAATACCTTCATCTTCCAACTCATCATCAGTATCTTCTAATCCAGGCATGGTTGGATCATCCAAATCATCCAAAGTGCTGTTATTAAGTGAAGCAGTACTTTGATCGAAAGTACTGTCAACCAAAGTACTGTGAGTGTATTATGTAGTCTTTGTCTTTTTCTTTGCTTCCTCATAAGCTCTTCTCTGTTCATCATCATAAGAATGTGCTAAAACATCTTGAAAAAGCATCTGATTTAGTTCATCTTGTATAGATTGATCCTCAGCAGACAATGAGGATTTTGGTGCATCAATACTTTTCTTTGGTTCAACAGGTAGTGGTTCTTCATCAGGAACAACATCAGTTCTAATATGGACTCCATGAACAACATACTGTAAATCTTCTCCATTGTGTACAGGTTGATTTTCTTCTCTAACAGGTACATAGTTCATAGAAGGAGTCAAAACTTCAAGATCAAACATCCAATCAGGACCTTTACCCTTCTGATTTTCTTGATCTTCTAAAAATTCAACATGAAGACAATCTTAAACCTTCTTAGTGACTCTGTTGTACACTCTAAAGCCTTTGCTGTTGGTGCAGTACCCTAATAGATAACCTTCTTTTGAGTTGCCATCAAATTTGCCCAAATTATCAATGGTGTTGAGAATAGTGAGAGGACATCCAAAAGGCTTTAGAAATCGTATGTTGGGTTTAATTCCCATCAGCAACTCGTAAGGTGTCTTCATCTGAGGTTTTGTGACTGATACTCTGTTAAGCACATAACAAGCAGTACTTACAGCTTCAGCCCAGAATTGAATAGGTAAAAGTGAATCTGCAAGCATAGTTCTAGCTGCTTCAATCAAAGTCATATTCTTTCTCTCTGCAACACCATTCTGCTGTGGTGTTCTTGCAATGCTGAACTCCCTCTTGATCCCTTTGTTGGCACAAAATTCATCCATAAGCTTGTTCTTGAATTCAGTCCCATTATCACATCTAATACCTCTAACCTTGAGTCTCAGTTGATTTTCAAGTGCTATTATAAGATTATGAATAGCATCAAAAGTATCATCTTTAAATCCTAAGAAAAATACCCAACTGAATCTACTGCAATCATCTGTCACAACCAAGCAGTACTTTTTCTTGTTTAGGCTTGCAATTGAAACAGGTCCAAATAAATCCATGTGTAACAGCTCCAATGGTTCTCTAATAGTCCTTTCCTCAAGCTTCTTGCATGAAGCTTTGTGTTTTTTACCCTTCTTGCACGCCAAACATGAGAGATCATTCTTGTATGTCTTTGAAGGTAAACCTCTAACTAAATTCCCTTTGACCAGTTTGTTGATATTTTTGAAATTTACATGGCCCAATCTTCTATGCCACTGGTGTGCTTCTTCAGATGTTGCTTTTGCCACTAAACATGTAGCTCTCCTAGAAGAGTGAAGACTCTTCATATCCAGACTGTACACATCATTGGTTCTTGGTACTCTAAGAACTACCAAGTTATCATCAACAGGCTTGAATTCAGGGGAAAGGATGAGACATTATGTGTCAGTGAATAACACAGGGTGCCTTTTATCACAAATTTGTGAAACTGATAATGAGTTGAACTTGAGCTCCTTCACATATCTAACATTCTCAAAATCTATACGCCCTGCTTTGATGGTTCCTTTTCCAGTGATTCTTCCTCCATTGGGATCATTCCCAAATGCAACTCTTCCTCCACAAATAGATCTAAAATATGACAGAATCTCCTTGTCTCCTGTCATGCTTCCAGAGCAACAAATATCCATAATAAGATGATCTTTAAGCTCCTCCTCTGGGTTGCCCTGCACAAAGATACAAAAGTTAGTGTCTTTTAGGAACCCAAGCCATTACTGACTTATGTTCCCCTTGTGGAGTAACATACTCAAAATTTTTGAGTATGTAATCTTCACAGTTTTTATAGACAGAATCAAGCATTATCTTTTGTTTTAAAACTTGTGGTGAATTTTCAGCAAAACTCTCTTTTTCAACAAAAATCTCCTTTTCTTTTACCACAAAATCATCTTTATCAAAAATCTGTGTTTCACCAGTATTTGTTGAAAGTACTGTTTGTTCATCATCAGTACTTTCCTTCTTAACCCATTTAGTTTTAACTTATGGTGTAGAGTCCCTAGCTACTATTCTGGAGTTGTAACGCCTTCTAGATTGATAGTAATTAGATCTCCTAGGGCTCCTATTCCAAGAGGTGTTTGGTGAAAACTGAGCAGTACTTTGAGAAAGTACCGAATTTTGCTTAACAGTACCTTGGAAAGTGTTTGAATGTACCGGAGGTTTTGAAAAAGGTCTTCTCTGGTGAGGGTGCTTGTAGTCTGGTGAGAAGTTTCTATGGTTAATCCTATGTGTATGGTTCCAAGCTGGTCTACTCTCTCTTGGTTTTTGGTTGACATGTCTGTTCTTAGGGAACTTACTTAAGTATTCTAAATGTAAGTCACAGTCCTTAATCAAATGATCAGGACTAAAACAAACAAAACAGAGTTTTTGTTCTGTAATCCCAAAATTTCTTCTTCTATGTGTATTACCAAGCCTATCCTGATTTCTAGGTGAATGATTAAAACTGTTTTGACCAAAATTATCCCAAAAAGGTTTAGTATGATTGTGAAAAGGTTTTCTTAAAGGTACTGCTGAAGGTGTAGCAGTACTTTGAGGTGTAGCAGTACTTTGAGGTGAAAGTACTGCTTGACTTTTAGCATCATCTACCTTAGGTGTCTCAACTGTTTCCTGTTGGGTTTCAGACCTAGATTGACCAATAAGCTTCTTTCTAAATTCTAGGTTGTCTACACCAAAACGAGAAACATCAGGTCTTATGGGTTGATGACTACCAGTGGGATGTGGGACAACATGATAACCCTTGTCTTTCTTATATTCTGGAGGTGATTCACTAAATGATTCCTCATTACTAGATGTATCAACATAGTTAATAAGCTCATCATCACTAGTGGTTATATCCTCAAAATCAAGGTCATCCTTATCACTAGGTGGGTTTTCATCTACACTACTGAAATCCATACCAAAACCTAGACCAGTCCTATTGTAAGCTCTTCTTTGTTTTTGAACATAAGAAATATGAGAAAGACCAGATTCTTTCCAGGCATCAAACTTTGCTAACAATTCATCTCTCTCCTTAGTCAGTTTCTCAATTTCTGAAATCTTACAATTTAACTTCCATTCACTTAATTTTAACTGATAATCCTGTTGTTCATACTTTTCTGCCCAATCCATTTCATTATTTTCATGTGTTATAATTTTGGCTTCCATAGACTCTAAAGTTATTTGATAACCTGCTACCTCAGACCTAGCCTTTATACATTTATCTCTTTCAATCACATAACTATTAAGTACTTTTTGATAAAAGTCATGACAGTTTGAGCATACCTCAGAGATAGGGGTTGAGCTTGGTGAAGTAGCCATCATAGCAAGTAGAACATGATCATCTTCACTCTCCATGCTCTAGTCAAAGCTTCCATAACCATCTTTAGACTCCATAGCAGCATGTCTAGGTTCTTCATCAAAAGTTGTGCTCCAGTCAAACTCTTCTACATAATCCTCCACAGCTACCATACAGTAGGTTACTGGTTCATCAACAAACTCAGCACTCTAGTCAACCTCTGATAAATTCTCTTGAGCAACCAAAGCTTTTGTTTCAGTAATAGGAATTTCTTGAAGCTCTAGCTTTGGTTTCTCAGTTATCCTGTTTGCTTGATATTTAGCAAACCTGCACTCCCTTGCAAAATGTCCAGTCTTTTGACAATTGAAGCATTCAATCTTGGATTTGTCAAAATTGATTCCCTGTTTTGGCTTGAAGTCAATGCCTCTTCATGTCTTCTTCATAAACTTCTTTATCCTTGCAGTGATCATAGCAACTTGCCACCTGATATCAATTTCTTCAAGATCATCCTCTTCAATCTGTGAGAGATCTTCTTCATAAGTGACAGGTAGAGAAGCTTGCTGTGCAAAGAAAGAGCATACAACTTCATCTGAGTGAATGGTAGGTGATGGTGTGGCTTGCTGAGCAAAGGTGGGGGTAGAATAGGCAACAGTACTTTGAGCAACAGTACTTTGAGTAGGAGAAGCAGTACTTTTGGTGGAAGTACTGCCCCTCTTTTCAGATGACAAAAAGGCAATACTGTGAGATTTGGAACTGGTTTGGCCATTCATCTCATGCTCATACACCTTCAGATGATTGTAGAGATCATCAAAGTCCATAACATCCAAACCAGGTTGTCCTCTGATCATTGTAGCTATCACATGCCATGTCGATGGCAAACTCCTTAAGAACTTAAGATTAGCATATTCAACTAAGACCTCTGCTTTGTATAGCTCCAGCATACTGAGAAGGTTTTGGAATCTGTCATAAGCAACATCAAGGCCTTCTCTTTCTCCAACAGTGAATGTTTCAAATTGCTGCTTCAACAGATTTCTGTGCATCTTCTTAGAAGCATCATTACCTCCAAACCTTGTCTTGAGAGCAGCCCAGAGTTTCTTTGCATCTTTAGCATCATGGAACTTGAGTAGATGACTATCTGGAATGGCAGACAAGTGAATATTGAGTGCCTTCTCTTGATTCCTTATTGTTGTTGCAGGTAAGACTGCCTTAGGTGCTTTGGGTTGTCCAGGAACATCAATAGGTTCTGGAACTTCTTCATTGCCATTGACAATTACATTCCATAGTGCATGGTCTGTAATTGCAATGTACTGCCTCATCTTCATGCTCCATAGGTCGTACTCTCCCTTCTTGATGATAGGTATCCTTAGTGAAGTGATGGATGGTGGTGGAACAGCTTCAGTCGACATCTTTAGGTTTTAGGTGAAATCGGTTTTCTTCTTAGTCAGAGTTTCCACACAAGCTCTGATGCCACTTGTTGGATCGATATACTCTAACCAAACTAACTTAAATAGCTTGTTAAGGGTTTAATAACTTCGGATAAATCCTAAGTTATTAACAATGAAACACTGAGTAATCTTTATTAAGTACGCGGAATTTACTTAATAAATCTAAGAAGAATATAACTTTAACTTTTATTAATAACTCTAAATCTGCTCGTTATGCAGACTCTTTAACAACTCTAAAACTCTAATAATAATCGTACTTTAGGATTCTAAAACTCGTACATCTAATGCCAATCTAGGGGTCCTTTTATAGGCTCAAGGATAACCCTAGTCGGTTTACAATTTGTATCCTTGTACGACAAGTAATCTAAACAAAGAATATTCTAGAATAAACAAAGCTTTCCATAAACGAATATAGCAGTTCTTTAGCTTTGCAGTACTTTGACTTCGACAGCAGTACTTTGACTTCTCCTTTAGCAGTACTTTGACTTTTCTAGTACTTTGTCAATCTTCAGTACTTTAACATTCTTCAGCACTTTCATATCCCAACATGCAGGATAATGACAAGCCAAAGAGTAGCAATGCTACTGGTGCATCTGTTGTCAATATGGTGGAGCATAACAACTCCACCAGGTACAATGACAACAAACACTACAAAAAAAGAGGGCTTATAGGACCTTTCTGTAGGACGCTTTTTTGAATGAGGTCCTAAAAAACGTTTTATAGGACCAATTAAATTTTGAGTCTTATTATAGTGGTTTTAAATAGGACCCTTTTTATGTGAATCATATTAAGTTAATTTATGAGACACTTTTTTAATATAGTTTTATTATGATATAACTTAATAAGACATTTGATATAAAGGTCCTATTATAATATATTTTATGGGACACTTTTTAGATATGGTCTCATTATGATATAACTTAATAGGACATTTGTTATAAAGGTCCTATTATATTACAT
This sequence comes from Chrysanthemum seticuspe, assembly GCA_019973895.1. Classification (NCBI taxonomy): domain Eukaryota; kingdom Viridiplantae; phylum Streptophyta; class Magnoliopsida; order Asterales; family Asteraceae; genus Chrysanthemum; species Chrysanthemum seticuspe. The sequence goes on along the minus strand of BPTQ01000004.1, from coordinate 91,994,597 downwards.
CTTATGAGACGCTTTTTCTATTTGGTCTTATTAGATTGTATTTTAATATGACGCTTAGTTATGGGTCCTATAATATAAACTTTTATAAGATGCATATTCGGCTAGGTATTATTATAATTAAACATAAAAAGTTATTCGAGCATAAAATCTTTACAATTCAATGTTTTACTTGTTGCTTATTTTATGTGTTTTACAAAATTAAACTTAAAAAGATGTTGATTTTCAAGTCATTATTAGAGAACCTAATTCAAATCCAAAACCTATAACAAACCCAAACACACCCTTAGTCTCAAGGTACGACTCATGATTTGGTGGTAACTCTTGTCATGCTTTTTCGCATTTAAAATACGAGTGTCATAGGTTACTTATGTCGTCTATAAGTCATGGACGGAGCTAGGGGGTTCCCACGGGTGCCCGGAAACCCTATGGATTTTTTCAATGTAGTGTTAATTTTTGAAAAAACCATCGATTTTTGCTAAATGCATCTTAAATGCACCCGGTCCTTCGAAATATGTTTCCAGTATTACGGTTCAAAAGATTTTGAAGCTTTATACTACTTTTCGGAGTGTATATGTGAAGGTTGCATTGAGTGCAGTGACCAACTTTTGATATATTAACCATTTCGGTTCAGCTATAGATGCTATCATGTAAATTGCTGCAACTGCACTCACTTTGAAACATACATCTGAAATCACCCTTTGATTTCAATAGTGCTCCTATTATTCAGTGGTCTATCGTGGGCCTAGCACTTGCTTGAGTCAGACTTGGTCTTCATTTTTCTAATTAGAATACATATGCTCTTTTTTGTATTGATTTTATCATGCTAGTTTTGTCAACAGTGTAGTTAGTATGGTTGTCATCAAAGTTTATTTGTATTTCTTTTTGGCCCGTGCCCGTTTTGACCCGTGCCCTTTTTGATCCGAATTACAATTTGCCCGTTTTAGCCCGTGCCCGTTTGGCCCGTGCCCGTTTTGATCCAAATTACAATTTGCCTGTTTTAACCCGCGCCCGTTTGGCCCGTGCCCGTTTTCGACCATGCCCGTTTGGCCCGAATTATAATTTGCCCGTTTGGCCTGTGCCCGTTTTAGCCCGTGCCCGTTTTGGCCCGTGCCCCTGCCCGCCCGTTTTGCCACCTCTACTGAATTGACTATTTGACCCATAAAAAGGCAATAATCAATGGGTCAACCCGAATAGAGTCAAATGGTAATAAATTACATATTGAGCTAGTTAAATTAGATAATTTATAAAAGGTATATTAGAAAAAAAAAATTAAAAACACTTATTCGGGTCGATCAGGTCGACCCGAACCCGAGTTAGCCAAACATTTTCAACCTGATACCCGACCCTATTTAGTATTTGAGTTACTCGGGTTGACCCAAGTAACCCGACCCAAATAAGCTTAATCAGGTTTAGGTTTGGGTTTGGGTCCAGGTCGGTTCGACTTTTTTGACACCCCTAGTTGTAGCTAGTACAAAAACAACACTAAAGCTAAAAACCCTAATTATATGTGAGTGTTACCCGACTCTAGATAGACACTCTTATCTCAGAGTCCTTACTATACAGTTAGTTTCATCTCATACCACAAACTCATACCTATCCTTGCTTTACGTACCATACGTAAACAATTGAGCTCAATCCTCATTTGTTAACAATAGACATCGTGACCAAGATTGGACATATTGATGTAGACATGCTTCATTTTATTGAGGTCAAGCCTTCTATACATTTAGATCTTTTGTGAGCAACTTGGGATCGACTAAATATGTAGCTAACATGGGCTAAGCCCGATAGTAAATAATAAACAGTGCATTTAATCATTTTGCTAATTCTTCCTCGCAGTTGAAATGACAGGTCTTTGGATGTTCAAACTAGATAGAAATTCAAGAAATAGGGCACTACCATTGGTGAAGATATTTGCATCATATTGAAACCGAGACAACACATGTAAAGCACGTAGTTTCCCAAAAGCCACATAATCACGAATAAGTTATATTTATATGTTGATATGCTTAGTGGCTGGTGCTACATCGGATTAGTAGGAAGATAAACGACACTGACTTTTTCATAGTAAACAAGCGTAGTAGTATGCAAATGACTATGTGATTCTCGCAAAAGATTATGAATACATGCGTTGACAACATTAGCAAAAACCTAATATTCGACCTCTACACTAGAACGAGATACAATAACATGTCGTTTAGCAGACCATGATAATAGATTATCCCCAAGAAAAACAAAATACCCAGAACTTGTCGGGTGACTCGAAAACCTACCCAATCAACATCGGTGTATGAAGTAAGTTGAGTGGTACTAGAAACATGCAACTGAAGACCATGATCAATAGTACCACGAACATACTGAATAATCCGCTTCAAACCAGCAAGATGAGGCATGTGATTTTCGGTAGGTGTGTAGGGTAGATGATAACCATGATAGAATTAGTAAATCTCAACACTCAAGTATTATTAATGATCAAATATAAAGACATCACAAGTCTTGCACAATAAAGACAACTAACATGGGCTAAGAATCAATGCATGGGCTAAAAATCATTAAGCTAATAAGGGCTCAAGCATGAGCTTTATGAACAAACATAAACAAAGTTTACCATAAACATAATTTTTTTGTTCTTAAATAGTTTTAAACAAGTCAAAACCGAGCTAAAATATAACCTTCAGATTAACTATCAAACATCGCGTTAAAAATATATCCCATAATGTTGTTTCTAAAATTATCACTGGCCGGAAGCCCTCTGAAAGCAATTTCGTTACTCCCGGGTTTATCCTAAAGGTAAGGGGTAGGATTTGCTACATTTCACCTCCCCATAACTCGTTCAGGCGAAATTAGGTATGTTGTTGTTATTGTTTCTAAAATTACCTAATATGTACATTTTTTTTACATATTCAACCCAATTTTGATACACATTTCAATTCCAAATCGTTAAACAATAACTCGTATGGTCTTGTTGTCATCTCAAATGATGATGAAGACTTGCCAAATGAGAATTGCCAAAAGCTATATGAAAAGGTTAACCGCAAGATCATTATAATATATGGTACTATAAAATCTCGTCACTATACACATGTAGTCTAGAGGTGGCAAAATGTGTTCGAAAGCAAAAAGATGGGCTAAATGGGCACATTTTTTAAAGATTACGGTCGTTTTAAAGAATTTTTTTATATATAATATATTTAAGTTTTTTAATATAAATAAGATATTGCGTTTAAAGAATTTATTTCGTCGTTTTAGGTCTTTTATTAAACAATTTATATAACATGTGCCCGTTTGGCCCGTGCCCTTTAGCCCGTGCCCGTTTAAGCCCGTGCCCATTTTAGCCCGTGCCTGTTTAGCCCGTGCCCGCCAGACCCGCCCGTTTTGCCACCTCTAATTGTACACATCCGGTTTAGACATCATATATATATATTCATATCTTAATTAAGCTTTAAAAAATGTGACAATATAAGTAGTATAAAAACAACATAAGGACTTATTTTGTAAATTGCAAATAATCTGTAACTCACCAAAATTGGGGGAATATAAACCCGCCAATTAATTTGGGGAAAATTAGAACCTGCTTCTGATTTTGGCGCTACGAAACTCAAGGCTCCACGTTCTTCATCCACCTTTAAGTTTATGTTTAATTGATTTAATCTAAATGCCAAAATCAAAAACGGTTTGGGGTCCAGAAGTTGAACCTCAAATTGAAGTTAGGGTTTCACTTTTTCTTCAAAATTCGAAGGTAAACTTTTCATTTTCGAGTTTAAATTCTTAGTATAACCTTGTTTAGTTTGTAAGCTTCATCAATTTGTTAAGAATTTTATTAAATTTGTTATTGTGTGCGAGGTTTACTTAGTTATCAAGCTTTGTCAATTTGTAATCTTATTTGTTAAGCTTCGTCAATTTGTAATCTTATTTGGTTAGTTTGTAAGCTTCGTCAATTACTACTAAAATCTGTTAATGTGTGCGAGGTTTGCGTTATTGTGTGATTTTTTTTTTATATTTAATGAATCATTGTATGATTATTATCAACAGATGTTAGTAGTAATCTCAATAGTTATGTTGTTAACTTTTGTTATATGCAAAAATGTTTTGAATAATCTTGTAACATTTAATTTTCCCTAAATTGACATCTAACATCTGTAGCGCCAAAATCAGTATAATCTTGTGATGTATATATTGTTTTAGTCTCAACAGGGTACATCCCTTGTGATGTGTATATTGTTTACAAATTAATACTTCATTCCATGTAATCATCCATAATAGAGTACTACTTATCCCTTGTGATGTACTTTGTTCATTAAACATTCAATCAGGTGTTTTCTTATAGTTTAAAATAAAGATGTCTTGATTTCATGTTATATTTTATGAACACTATCTTTAGCAGGTTGTTCTTATTATGTATTCGTCTTATGCATGTTTTGCTTTTTTTTATAGTTGTGTCGATACGTTTTTTTACTCTTGATTCTCTGTATACATGTACAGTCTAATTCTTTATACTAATACTCTATTCGTGTTTGCTTTGATTGTGTAGATGTAAATGTGCAGACCACAAGTGAACCACCATGCCCACCAGTCAATGGCGATAATGCGCACACATTTACTAGAGGTCAGTTGTTATACAAGTTTACTAGCAGGCGACCGTTGGTCTTGGATATACCGTTATTTCTTTGATAGTTCTGTTTTCAGAACACCTGTCATGATGCATTAAATTAATTTACTCTCAACTGTCGTTGTGATAGCTGGATACCAACGTGCATAACACGCGTTCCTGTAACGCCAACACCCGCTCCAATCGTTCTGCCCGTGCTCAACAGGGTCAGTTTGATCACATTTTCGTATACGTTTTCCTATTTCTGTTGTTCTTATTATTACTTTATGTTCTGTGGCGGCTCTAATGATTTAATTTCGCTTCCTTTTTTTAATTTCTTTATTTTTAATATCAAATGACATGTTTTTCTGTTTGTTGCAGGTCCTCTGGAAACATACACTTCACTAGGTCAGTGTCACCGTGTGTGCAGCCATCTTCCGGTCCAGTATGTTTGTATGGTCCGTTGCGTGTTGCCGTCTTATTTCTTTATTTATTTATTTTTTGGATAACATGATTCCAGCTCCAAGGTAAATGTGGATATGGTTTTAAATCTAACGTTTTGTCGTCTTCTAACAAGGGTAAACAAAAGGCAGATGTTACTGATGTTGAAACACCGCCTTCGGTTTCAGGTTCAACACCAGTTACAACGCCTGCTAACCATGCTTATAGTTCTAATATATGTCCTGTGCTAATTCCTACAGTTAATGGCGAAGTTGGCACGTTTTCGGCAACTGATTTTGCTCAACCTTCTGATACATCTGCTGATGAAACCTCTTCGTATACATTACCAGTTACTGGCCACCGCTTTGGTAAGCTTTTCTGCTTTTAGTTCAGAGCTTTTCCTTAACCACTGTTGTTTGACTGTGCGATTCAAAGTGTCTGATTTCACAATTTATAACATTAATGGTCATGGACAGATATGTCAATACCATGTCTGGATTCATCGGTGGGTACAGCGTCTTGGCCCAGATATTTACACTTTAATCAGGGTACTATTTCGGATGACGCGCATAGTTTTTTACCAGCTGCGACTATATGTGATCGACAATGCTCGACAATAGATGGTTCGTTTATCAATCTTAACGCTGCACAAATGGACAAAGATGTTGTACAACTACCACCCAAAATTGTAACATCAACGGCAGGGTATTGTCGTTTCTTTATATCTTTGGCCACTACTAATATTTGGCGTTATTATATTTGCATATCAGTATGTTTCTATTTATATTTGTTTCTTATTCTTTTATGGTTGCAGATACTAGACGGAGAAATAGGCCGACACGTTCACGTTTGGGAAATGATTGTAGGTCCAATACACATGGGAGTATTATCTCATTTAATTAACTTACTTTGAATAATATGACAGCATCACGTGTATTTTTGTATCTAATTTCTTTAACCTACTCTCTATGTGTACGTAGGGGATACTCCTGATCTGGTTTTGCCCAGACATCAAACAGGTTAGTTACCTCTTCTGTAATGCTCTCTACGGAAATGGGTTAAAACAAGTAATTTTATTACCAGAAACAGGTCAGCTTGGGTTGGGCAAAAACTTTGTTGTCCAAGTTTTATAAAATGGCTCAAAATTGCCACCTTGGTTAGTTTGTCGTTACGACATCCCTTAAGTGTTTCATTAGGACTTAATTATTTATTTAAGTGTTGGTGGGAGTAATATGAAAAATACTGTTATGGCTATATTTTGTAAAAACAGGAGAATATTAGTTTTTAAACATTTTGGTGGTTATTTTATTACAATACATCGGCTGTTGAGTTCTTAAGGCTGCTGCCAGGCGTGACGGATTCCAACTACAGGGCCAGAATGGATGGTTGTAGCAGTTTGGACGATCTTGCCCTTCTTCCGGTGGAAAAACTCGCTGAACTAATGGGTGATCAGAAATCCGCCAAGACTCTGGGGGACTTTCTCGATGCTAGGTATCGCACTTTGTTATAAGGTTGCTTTAAAAGGCAAGTGGTATTTTCTCAACCACTGAGTTTGTTGTATTTTAAGGGAACAGAAAAAAAGGCTCGGTGTAAACCATCAAGCAAGAACTCATGTCATTTGATTTAGTTGTAGTTACTGTTATTTTAAAGGCAAAATATTTAAATCTGCCAATAAAGCCAAACTAGAATTCCGATATAAAACGTGCCGCAATGCGGCGGGCTGCTCCTTCCTTGTTATATAATAATAGACCAAACTTTATTACACCATATTAAATATGGGTTGCTTGTTTGTAGGTGGTGCCTAAGGAGTGAGGATAATGGATGATGACTTTCGTTTCTAGTTTTCCTCTTGTTACATCTGCTATTGCTTTGTTTTTGATTTTCTGTTATTGTCGCATGATGGCTCTAAGACTATCTCTACTTGTTCCTTCTGCTTTTATTTCCTCGTATTTATGTTGAATTTGTAAGACTTTTATCTTGGATGTTATTATGACTTGGTTCAAAACTTCTCTTATGGAAATGAAATCCTTTCTTGCTTATTAAATTATATTATTATGTTTACTTGCTTCAAATTTAGTATAGTTCATTGTTTTGTGTTTTTGTTTTTGAATTGTGTTAAATATGTTGCATAGATATGAAGTGTTTTATTATGTCACTTAATAAGACACTAATGTTATTAACTAAACATGAAACGAAATGTCTTTTAGAACACCAAATTTGGTCCTAACAAGGCACCTATGTATCAGGACCTTTTTCTTGGTACTAAAATAAGACTTTATCCATTATGTTTTTGTCCTATGAAAATGTGTGTTAGGACATGTGAAAGTGTCCCAAAACATAACAAATGGGTAAGCATATATTAGGACACCGGATAGCATCCTATAATGTGGTTTATTAGGACGCTACTTTGGTCGCATAAACATTTTTATGGGACCAAAGAATTAGTTTTAAAAGGTTCTAGTTTATTAGGACGCCAATAAATGTCCTAAATATCTATTACAACCCCTTCCTACGGGACACTTTTAGTTTGGTCCTATTACGTTAAAGGTCCTATAAACTATTTTTATAGGACACTAACATGCGTCCTATAAGCCCCCAATTCTTGTAGTGAAAGGCAAACGCAAATATCATGACAACACAAGGGTAGATCCTAACAAGAAGGCAACACCTACTTGTTGGAAATGTGGCAAAACTGGTCACATTAAAAGGGATTGCAAAGGTGTTAAGGTTGGTGGTAAAGCCAATGGATCAGTCACTAATGGTTCAGGGAGTGGTGGTTCTTCCAACTCACTGAAAGGTCAGAATATGGTTAATAAATCTTTTTAGATTTATTATGTTACATATGTGTCTGAATCTCATTATGTGCAGGATGATGATGTTGCGTGGTGGGTTGACTCTGGTGCAACAGTTCATGTGTGTAAAGATAGAAGCTGGTTCAAGACTTATGAGTCACTGAATGATGGTTCTATTCTTCACATGGGAAATGAGTCAACAGCCTTGGTGCATGGTCGTGGTTGTGTAGATCTTAGATTTAGTTCTGGAAAGATTGTAACTTTGTTTAATGTTATTCATGTTCCTGATATAAGGAAAAACTTGGTTTCAAGTAGTATTTTGAATAATCATGGATATAAACAAGTTATTGAGTATGATAAATTTGTTCTTTCTAAGCATGATGTTTTTATTGGTTTTGGATATTTGTGTAATCAAATGTTCAGGCTTAATATTGACACTGATAGTGTTAATTCAGCATTTGTGACCACCACTGACACTGAGTCTACCCTATGGCATGCAAGACTTGGCCATGTACACTATAAAAGAATGCAAGATATGTCTAAGGATGGGTTAATCCCAGCTTTTGACATAGACACTGAAAAGTGTAAAACTTGCATGTTGACCAAGATTACCAAGAAACCTTTTCAGGGTGTTAGTCGTGAGACTAAGCTCTTGGAGCTAATACACAGTGACCTGTGTGATTTGCATGCCACTCCTTCTTTGGGGAATAAGAAGTACTTTGTGACATTTATTGATGATGCTTCAAGGTTTTGTTATGTCTATCTGTTACATACCAAGGATGAAGCATTAGATAAATTCAAAGTGTTTAAAACTAAAGTTGAATTACAACTTGGGTCTTTGATCAAAAGATTAAGGACTGATAGGGGAGGTGAGTACATGGATACTCAGTATTTTCAGTCTGTTGGTGTTATCCATGAAACGACTGCCCCTTATACTCCTCAGCAAAATGGTATTTCTGAAAGGAAAAACAGGGTGCTGAAGGAGATGGTTAATTCCATGTTGTCCTATTCAGGATTGAGTCAAGGGTTCTGGGGTGAAGCTATGTTAACAGCTTGCTATTTATTAAATAGGGTTCCCAACAAAAGGAACAAGGTAACCCCTTATGAACTCTGGACTAAAAGGAAACCCAACCTGAACTATCTCAAGGTTTGGGGTTGTAGGGCTGTTGTAAGACTCCCTGATCCAAAGCTAAAGACTTTGGGTGAAAAAGGCATTGACTGCATCTTTGTTGGATATGCTGAGCATTCCAAGGCTTTTAGGTTCTATGTTATTGAACCTAATGAATATGTTTCAGTTAACTCAATAATTGAATCAAGGGATGCAGACTTTGATGAGAATAGATTCTCATCAGTCCCTAGACCAAGTCAGAGGATTCCTAATGGAACTCATGACACTGGTGTATCAGAGGTCCCTGATGATGAACCATCAGTGGTCCCTGATGAGGTTGTGGTTCAACAACCTGAACCTGTGCTCAGGAAGAGCAAAAGGGTCAGAACTCCAAAGTCATATGGACCTGAGTTTCAACTATACTTAGTTGAAGGAATAAGGGATGAGGTCTCAGACCAATACTCCTATTGCTTCATTGTTGAGGATGATCCCAAGACATTTGAAGAAGCAATGAAGTCCCAGGATATTGCTTTCTGGAAAGAAGCAATCAATGATGAGATGGATTCCATCATGGGGAACAACACTTGGGTGTTGGTTGATCTACCACATGGTTGCAAACCTTTGGGTTGCAAATGGATTTTCAAAAGGAAAATGAAGGTAGATGGAACTATTAAAAAGTTCAAGGCTAGAATAGTCATTCAGGGCTTTAAACAAAAGTCAGGGATAGACTATTTTGATACTTATGCCCCTGTGGCTCGTATCAGTACCATAAGACTGCTGATTGCTTTGGCATCTATTCACAATCTGATTATTCATCAGATGGATGTGAAAACAGCTTTCTTGAATGGTGAATTGGAAGAGGAGGTCTATATGAACCAACCTCAGGGCTTCATCATGCCTGGTAATGAAAACAAGGTGTGTAAACTGATTAAGTCTTTATATGGACTGAAACAGGCACCTAAGCAATGGTATCAAAAATTTGATGAAGTGGTTTTGTCTAGTGGTTATGTTCTTAACCAAGCTGACAAATGTGTATATAGCAAATTTGATGAATCTGGTAAAGGAGTCATTATTTGTCTATATGTTGATGACATGTTGATCTTTGGCACTGACCAAAATCAGGTTGACCTGACAAAGGAATTTTTGTCATCAAGGTTCTCCATGAAGGACATGGGGGAGGCTGATGTTATCCTTGGTATAATGATTAAACATGAAAGTAAAAGAATTTCTATCTCTCAGTCTCATTATATTGAGAAGGTGTTGAGGAAATTCAATTACTTTGATTGTACTCTTGTGAGTACACCTATGGATACTTGTGAGAAGCTGATGCCTAATAATGGCAAAACTGTATCTCAACTTGAGTATTATAGGGTAATTGGCTGCCTGATGTATGCCATGACTTGTACAAGGCCTGATATTGGTTTTGCAGTAGGAAAATTGAGCAGGTATACTAGTAATCCTAGTGCTCATCACTGGCAAGCTGTTCACAGGGTACTGAAGTATTTGAAGAGAACTATGGATTATAGTCTCTCATATACTGGTTATCCTTCAGTGTTGGAAGGTTACACTGATGCAAGTTGGATCAGTAACACTGAAGACAATTCGTCTACCAGTGGCTGGGTATTCCTACTTGGTGGAGGTGCAATTTCTTCGGCATCCAAGAAGCAAACTTGTATCACCAGTTCAACAATGGAATCTGAATTTGTGGCTTTAGCAGCTGCTGGTAAAGAAGCTGAATGGTTGAAAAACTTTCTTCTTGAGATTCCATTGTGGCCTAAACATATAGCACCTATTTCTATCCGGTGTGATAGTGCAGCTACATTGGCTAAGGCTTATAGCCAGATGTACAATGGTAAGTCTAGACACTTAGGTGTCAGACATAGCATTATTCGTGAGCTTATCATGAATGGGGTGGTATCTATAGAGTTTGTTAGATCTCAACAGAACTTAGCTGATCACTTGACGAAGGGTCTGGCTAGAGACTTGGTTATAAAGTCTGCTAAAGGGATGGGTTTAAGTCCAACTTAGTCACTGAATGCTAGGACACCCAACTCCCTCCTGAGGAAACTTGGGAGCTGAGTTCAATGTGGAAAGCTGAACATTCAGTGGACTGGAGCACATGTTTTATTTACATCCCAAGGTTGTGCTCAGAACCTGCTGAAAGGAGGATGAAGTCTTTACTTCTTAATGGTTAACTTTCTTTGAAAAAGTGCTTGGCAGGAGCATGAATAAAGAGGAACCACCTATGTAAATGTTGAAGTTTTGCCGCTTCAGGGAGCTTTTGGACTTTTAGCTTTTACAACATTTATGAATTTGGATATGGACACATGGCTTGTATAGTGTTAGGAGCTGATAAGTGTTTGAAAACTTGTGTGTATTTTATCTTCAGGTATTCAAATGGGTTGAAGGGTTCAATTCTTAGAACACCCTGATTCTCGAATATTTGAACGTGTAATTTACGAAGATGGAAATTCAATCCTCAAGACATTTTCGTTTATGCACATGTTTTGTTTAATGTTTGTTTTCATGCAAAGGAAGTAAACTAAATTTGGGGAGGATTGTTGGAAAATTTAGTGCACTTGTGGGATTAGTTCACACCTTGTAATGGGTTAGGAGGTACGCAGTGTACACCCATAAGGTCCCTGAACACCCTGACTCTAATAGTGGTTTGTATTGGTAGTGCTAGTAGAAAGTACTACTGGTGGAAAGTACTGCTTGTGGTTTCCACTGATAAGCAGTGTTTCCACTGATAAGCATTGTTTCCACTGAAGCAGTATTTCCACTGATAGTGCTATGAAAGTACTGATGAAAGTACTGCTTGTAACGGGCTTTGACCTATTCAAGTGGCAATTACAACTGCATAATGACCACGTTTAATTGGTCATGTAACCACTAATGGCTATAATGGGGATAATTATGAGGCGATTAATTGGCCGATTAATTCTCATAATTCCATTGGACTAGCTCAGAGTAACCTCCTATAAATAGGAGATCTGATTATGCATGAAGAATACACAGAAAACGATAAACACTTCTAAGCAAAAGGGTTATTGAATTGTGCCTAATTCTATAACTACATTTGGTTTTATCCCAAGTAGATATTCGTGTAACCCAGGCATTAGGGTCGAATAGTTTACTTTGGAAAGTGATCACACGATTCCAAGTGATATCCGGTAACCACCTAGTGGTATTTGTTTCTGCTGATTTGGTACTTGTTTCTGCTAACATTGATTATCTTACCCTGTTCTGGGAACTGAACGCCAACATTTATCTCAGCCCCTAACACCTTGAATAGCTCCAAATCTAACCATGGAATTACTAAAACAACACTTGGACTATGTAGAACTCACTTAGGCCTTCATCTTTCTTGTGTAACTTATTGTGTGAATCAAAATGGGTGATGGTGATATAGGTTTAGGGATGAACGACCATGGAGGGTGAAGGAGAGGGTTTTGATTGATTTTGCATGTAAAATTTGAGATTGTGATGAAGTTATCTCAAGTGGGAGACATAAGGGGTGGTGTGTAAGAGTTGGTGGGTTAAGAGATGGCCAAGTGGCCTTGTGGGAAGCCAATGCATGCCACCTCTCATTGAGGTGGTAGTGTGTGTTTGTTTTGTGATAAATATTGGTTTATGAGGTGTAGTTTGGTCCCGGTAATTACTAATGTTAAGCCCTTAAGTCACGAAACTTAAAACTAGGTAACGTAAAAGCGTAATACTTATAAAAATGTTAAAGTTTATCAATATACTCTAATTAGGTATATTAAATGTGTGATAAGTTTCATAGGGTGCGTCTATGTTGTTAAAACCTAATAACGTAGGTTTGAGTACGCGTCTTACGTAAAAAGTAACATATTTACTTAAAAATGTTAAAGTAGTAATAGTTCATATAAATTATGATTATTGGTGAAAATAAAGTATTTTGAACATATAGACTTATCGTAGTCTTGTGTTGGTCAGTCTATATGTTGGTCACAAGGAAAATTACCAGTTACTACCGGTTATCGTATTTGCTTTTACGTTACGGTAAAAGTCAAATAGTCAAAAGTCAAATTCAAAAGTCAACTTTAAAAAGTCAAAGGGTAAAATAGTCATTTTACCTTATGAAAAATTACGGGTTGTTACAATCGAACTCTACCAAGCCTTGGCAACTAGACTCTGTTCTTAGACATTTAAAAGTTATGCAGACGTACATACCCGACTACACCTTCTTCTTTGATGACACTTTTAAGGAAAATTTCTTTAAAAATGCGTTTATGTCGACCATAAACCTCGTAGTGATATTTTTCTGAAAAACTTATATTGATGGGTTAATATTTTCTGGTCAAACTTTATCAGAGTTTTGCATATTAAGGAGTGTCTAAACGTTAACTTTTGGGAAATTGTCTTATCCACCCCATGTTTACAAACTCGTTTAACTAAATTATCAATCTTTCGAGTTCACATCATTTTACATCACTAATAATTTCAAACAAAAAAATATGTGTATCTTCAAATTTTAATTTTGTCAAATTTGTATAAAAAACACTTACTCAAATAAGAATTGCGAACAAAAATTTTATCCATGCCTTTGAGATGGAAAATGCACAATTCCGAAAAAAATCTTAAAGACCAACCATCATGCCTTTATATCACTTTACATCAGAACAAATTGGATTTTGTGCCACTAGGATGTAGACCATAGATTGGATTAAGACCAAAAAAATTTAAAGGTGCCCACACCAACAAAATGGTAAATCATCATGAAATTTAGGCAGGAGATGTCATCATATTGATCTCATACCTAGATTTATTATACCTCACCAGATTATCAAAAAGAGACATACCAATAGCAGAAAACTTAAGTACCCTCCCTACAAACAAAGGAAACCCTTATACTACGCAATGTCTAGCCAACAACTCAATGACTTTCTCTAAGAGAAGTTGATGATCGATTACGTCTTATGGAGGAACCAGCTGCAAATCCTTTATAGAAAAGATTAAGCACTTTAGAAGAAATAAGATTCTGATCGTTAAACCTGTTAGAACCCAAAACAAAAAAATCAAATCTATCCCATATACCCACACCTCTTTGCCGACACCATACTATCAAATTACACAAACTGAATTTCGAGATGGATTTTTTTTAAGGATGGTAGACTATGACAATTCACAAATTTTCAGGTCATTACTTTTCCACAGACTCAAAACTGTTGACTTTGAACGACTACTCTATTACTTATACGTTAACCGTTAGGTTAAATCGCGTAAACTAAAAAATTACAGTAAGGAAATACCGACAACTTTTCAGGCTATTAATTTACCAAAAAACTTAAATTATTACTTTCTAACATTTACGAGCTTATTTAACTCAAAAACAAGAATTTATCTCGCAACTGTGAAAAACGAGCCCAAACGCATACCGACACCAAATTAGCTAGTTCACATTAAATATATACACTACAGTGTCATTAAACTCATTTTTATATTATTTTCATAAAAATGCTTACAAAACTTTATTTTACGTATGTGTGCTTAAATACTCCCAACCAACTCATCATTTTTACGTTTAACCTCAAACTACGCACACTATACTCAAAATAATTCAATTTTTTCAAAAATCCCTCACCTCATTTGTCCTATAGCCAACGCCCCCCCTCCCCACATTGGCCACCATCTTTGTGTTTTTATGTTAGTGGGATTCTTTGTTTGTATATGTTGAAGTCAAATATACAATAACATAAAAACCCTAAACACTTATCTCACTCTTCATAATTCACCAACAATAAAAACTTTCTTCCTCCCTCCTCTCCAAAATCGTATGCCACATACACTCTCTTCATCACCATTTTCTTTTGATCTTTGGAGAAAAAACGTTTGTACCTTCGGGTTTAGGGTGTGATTTAGTATAGTTCTTGGGTGATTTGGAAGTTATTGGGTTATTTGAGCACACCAGGTCTACAAATATTTTCTCAAACTTGTAAGGGCATGCTTGGTAGGTGGTTATGTGAGGTAAGGAATGAGAAAAATAATGAAAAAAGGTGTTTGGTAGAGTATAATGCAATGACCCATTACCCAATAGTGGGGTAATGGGCCATTACCCAATAAATTGAGGAGAATGCTTTTCTTTCCCTTTCCTTTTTCCTATCATGATCATTGCCTTTCCCTTTTCTTTTCATGAGTTTTAATCAAGCACACCCTAAGTGTTCTTTTTAATAAAACTCTTGTACTTTCATGTTAATCATGGTCTAAATCTTACTAAAGTACTAGTCATTTGTGTGATTTGTAACAAAAATTGAAAGAACATGTTATAAACATATATATACATGTGGACTTGAATACTATAACACACTAGACAAATTGCATCACCATGTTTCTGTTTATTTTATGTTTAAACTTTATGTACAAAAGTGTTTACGGTTGATTTGCGGTTTATTTTGAAAGCTATTATGTTTATATACTTGATACGAGATGTTATTGTAACAAATTGGTGGAAGGGAAAACAAGGTTAGATGTTGTTGAGTTAATGAGAATATTGTAACAATCGATGAAAGAGACTAGTAATAGATTGAAGTTGTTGGTTGCAGTTGAAAACCTAGTTTAGGTGACGAAATATACACTTTAAGAACCCGCTGTCCCAAAATAGTAAAATCACCAAAATGAGTTGAATATTTTCGACCATAGGATAGAAAAATAGAAACTAGACACTATAAGCTAAACGTGGTCGCTTAAACCACTAAAAACAACGGACTTAAAACGAGAAAGTTACGCAATTTTGAAGTTACGACGTATCGCGTGGCTTGTGTTGACGGCACCGAGACCTATAACGCTGGGTTTGGTTTCGTTTTTGCGCCATTGGGCTATAACGCACCCTATGGTACCTCAGACCGTGAGCTCTAAGAGCTTGTCCGAAGCACTATGAACATGTATTCAACAACCCAAACCACATGAGCAACCAACAAAGAATTTAAACAGAGCATAATTTGAAGAAACAACTACCCTTCATCCATGTGTTTTAATTATAGTTACATGAGACGTGGTTCACTTTGGTATGGGATCATGGTTTGTTAGGTTTTTAAAATATGATACAAGGTATGAGGGGTAGACTTATTGAAGATCACTCCGGTTAGATGTACCATATATTTGGTCTAATGTACCAAATTTGGTACACCGCACCATATTTATAATGATTAGAAATTACTACATTTTTATATATATAAGTCAAATTCATGATTTCTTTTTGCACGCAATCATAAATTTAGTTTCATATACGATTTTTCTTTTACACTTCAAAGTTCACCAACGTCAAACTTAACCACTTAACATCTGATTTTATACATCAAATTATTGTACCTAGTTTATGGGTCGCCGAACCAATGGCTTTGGTACGGTGAACTACATACATTGGTATGTTGACTAACTTTGTTTCACCACGTTTAACTTCACGATTTAAGTCACGGTCTCATGTGATCCAGAACGTGAATATACCACGTTTGGGCACGCGAGATCCGAAACAAAAATCACAAGCAAAGTGGGGGTTCCTGTATATTAAATTTTGTATCGTCCCCTTAACGTATTCAAAATACATTTCCTACTTTTATAGTCACTTGTCGGTTCGTTAAACGTGTTAGGTCAATTCCCCTATTTGTGATACCGTATACCAATTTGTTTTGATATGTATACAAAATATACATATACTTAAATGTAAGAATCTAACTCGTGCAAGCTTGTGACCTTATAGACTAATAATATAAATAATAGTAACATTTATGTGTTTAAACCATGCACACATATCGAACAGATTAGTGTAAGTTTAATGGTGTTTTAAATTAAAGTTGTTAGTGTAAACCTACAACAAAAGATATACATGTTCAAGCAAAGGCCATGCAAAATCACCTGTATGTCCGCCTGATGAATTATAAATGGAAGCTTTGGATTAAAAATTTGAAAAGAGGAACAAGAGAGAAAATTAAGGAGAAGAAGACATGCAAAACTTGCTAAAGAATATTGGAAAGAAGTTGTTGCAGTTAAAAGACTAGAACAATTTCAATAAGATGAAGCTGAATACCATAGTGAAGACGTCGATATTGAAACCTTTTCATATGATAATTTGCACTTTCAGTGCTTTCCCGAGTCATCGCCTAAATTTCCCTTTTAGATGTTTGAAACATTTACGCATCAACAATTTGCATTTTCCTTAAAGATATTCACTTTAATTGTTCTTCCACAATAATGTGAAGAACTTCACTGTTGTTGGCATTCGAGTTCTTGGTTTTTGTGGAATTTATTTGTATTCACATGTTTTATTATACCTCTATTTATGATTTTCTTGCTTGCAATGGATCTTTTATTTGGAACTCTATATATGATATGTGTTTGTGATTGTTTTAGCTTTGTTATAAGTCTAACATGTTATCATAAGTGCTAATTTTACATGTTGTTATAAAAGTTTTGTTTTCGTACTACAATAAACATCAGTGCCACGGTTTTTTTAAACTCAGAACTAAAGTTCACGCACTTTTCATAATGTAATAATAAATGTTGATATGGTTCCTTAGAACCAACGTTCACACGATTTTCGCCATGCTATAATAAATGTGAGTCCATAGTTTGTGTATATTTTTTACTTGCTTTGATATGGCCCGGTACTGTTGCGAAGCTACTATAAAAATGAGCCGGCTTTAGGATAAGAAAATAAAAACTGATGTGTGTTTTCAAAAGAGCATTTTCGATAGGATCACATACACAACAACGTTGATGGATTAAGTGTGAAGTGGGGGATCTCAATTGCAAATGGCGGCCTAAGAACACTAACTGCTCAGCAGCTAAGATTTAACAAATGTTCGTTAGTATATATAAGATACTATTTCACTCGTACAATACTATATGCAAACATACCGGAATTTTCGTTATTGAACATTTGATATAATTGTAAAAGATTTATACATAATGGTAATAGATTTATAGCATATAAATTGATGATTTTGCATGAAATAAACCTTTTTAGAAGCTCAACCATTGTGGATGATTTTAGTCACTTATTTTTCAATCAAGATGAAAACACCCACTTATATACTCTATTTTTAGAATTAAAAATTTCATAAATTATATATTGTTAAAGTAAAACTAATTATACCATCATGTCGATCATCTTTCGTTAAAAGAGCATTTTTATATAATTATATATATATACTTTCGACGAATTGTTAGGATTTGTTTATTTATTATTTGATTTTTATTGATACCAGTAAACTCATCCTTATGTATCTTATACTCAGTTTTTCTTATAATTTAGTTTGTTTTATTTATTTTTCATAATTACACAAATTAAAAAAGGTAAGTAAACCCATGAAACGATATCATTTGGCTATCATTACTTAGTTTATTACAAAAATTATACTCCATCTTTTCTATAATTATTGTCCACTGTTAACTTTTAAAGTTTTTATTTATCAACTTTAACTTTAAATATTTTTATTTGTGTTATATAATACTTGATAAAATTTATATCAATAAAAATACATTTGATATCCAATCCATTCATATATTTTACATCAAGTATTATATAATATAAATACAATATTTAAGGTTAAGACTGAGAGATTAAGGTTAAAAAAATTAACAATGAATCATAATTATGAGACGGAGTGATAAATTAAAATGAAGGTCCGAATGCAAAAGATAAAGAAAGAAAAAGTGATTGTGGTCACGAGAGTCAAAGTGTCGAGCTTGGATACCTCATACCTCGTATCTTTGAAAAGCATCTTTAAGCCTATATGTCTAATTTGACAAATTTAACAAATCCCAAAAAGAATTAGGTGTTTTGTTGTCATTTTCCTTTACATCAACTCATGTTCCCTAACAAATAACTATTGCTTTTCACAGCATCAACGACCCATAATTTTTTATCCAATTCTATACAAGAAGATTGTAACCTTATTCATATTATGGATCAAAAAAACGGGAGGGTTTACAGTTCCAAACTAAAACTATTATGAGTAACTCTTATTATTACAATATGAGATGTCTCAATTTTAATTCATACTAGGTGGCAGCAACTTTGAAGTGGCTACGAGGATATTTTACATAAGAAAGACATTACTTGGGTGTTGTTTATTTATTCAGAGGCTCTGAATCTGAATCTGAACCGCACATCTGAATCTGAATCTGAGGCGTAAATGTCTGAATCTGAATCGAAATTCTTGTTAAAGTAAGGTGTTGTGTCATTTGCTTGCTCGTACTAATTTTTTTTTGGTTATTTTGTGTCAACAAGAGTAAAAAAGAGGCATTAAGACACATCTCTCATGTGTAGACCATTAAGATGTAACTGTCTCTGACCGCGTTCTGAACGGGAAAAAAAAACGATATGAACGCCCAAAACACTGACTGATTAAGAAGTTTGGCTCGTTAAGAAGCATAAAGAGGCTATTAAGACATTTAAAAAAAAAAAAAAAAAAAAAAAAAAAAAACCACCTTGGTTTGATTCTTTCTAACGGTAATTTCAAACCCCGTAAGTTATGGAACCAGATGACCGGATACAATGTTTTACGAAAAAAAACAAAAACTTCTTGCGCATCACAAACCTGTTTAGTATATTGAGATTTATAGGTACTTCAAAAAAATTACCTACAATCAAATTTAAGAATAATCTTACATTCTTACTTCACGTGGGTTTCACAATATGGATCGAAGTGTGGAACATTTCAAATGTATTAACAAACTATATCTAGGTTTAAATCGGTATGGCGATATTGCAAAACCAAGCAAAATTTAACATTGATCACATAAATAAAACTAACTGAAGGGAAACCTGATGATTTTATAACGTAATTTGGTCCATGACTTGCATGATAAGTTAAAACCTATTAAATTTTAAAAACAAAAATACCTAATACATAAATTGGTAGTATCACCTTAAATTCTTCATATTTTCTTAAAGTTTGTTATAGCATATTTGTTTGGAGTAAAGTCAAAGTTAAAGTACGACAACATAAATGCATTATTACGTACTCCATAAATATGTATCTACATATTTTAATGTCTATTTACTTATTTTCAGATCGTTAATAACAAATAAATTGTGCTATATAATGGACATTAAAAAGTTAGCCGTTAGAAGGAGCGGACGTCGGTGGTAGTTATTACAATTTTAAAATAATATTTAAAATATTTAAAATAAAATAAGGGTAATGTGAAAGTAGCCGTTAGACTCTGGGCACGTGATAGAGGAGGAAAGAGCCTCTGAATTGTGTCACACCTGACATATTCTGTTTCACCAAAAAATTACTACCACTTTTCTTTTTCTTTTTACGATAAGGAAAAAATCATTTTTGCATTTTGCATTAACCAATAAAATAATCTGGGAATCCTAAATGTTGGTCAAATTTACCTGGTAGTTAAAATCTTCTTGTTTTCAGTTTCAACGACATTAGTTAACTTTTAGATATCATATGTGCTGATTAACTAACTTTAAATTTATTTTTGTTATACAAGAAAAATTATTTACATGAATAATGAATTAGTTGGATAATAAGACTTAAAGAATAGTATGTACTTTTATAGATTTATATCACACAAATTGATTAAAGAAACTATACTGTATACCATTTTGATTGATAATTACAGTAGCTATTTTGTTGTAAATCCGAGAATTTTATCAATCTTGTGTGACATATTTATGTATGAACTACTTTTGCGGTCAATATTAAAATGGTCCCATTTTGCGGTCCTATTTTTTTCTTCAACAACCAAATCCCCAAACTGAGTTTGAGTAATATATCTTTTATCATAACAAAAAAAATAAAATAATAATAATAATAAATTTTGGTTTAACATTAACTTTCAGCTACATGTATTAGAAGGTTACTTGTGTAAAAAAAAATTGTCATGGACTGAAAATCAATTAACAATAATGTGGTAAATGGTACTTAACTAGTAAACTAGACGAGTACCCGCGCCTAGCGGCAGCGATGTCTAGTTTTCTGCAAAATTCCGACGATCCATAAATTTCTTTCAACAAACTGTATTTGTAGCATCAAAGAATCATTTTCGAATAACTACAATTATGATGTGTGGTTGCATAGTAGCAGAAATATATAGTTTTAAAAAAAATTATGTGGAGTCGATCTAAGTGTGAACCCGGTATCGGTTTCAACGTGTCATCTCTGGTTTGTTTTCGGATGGTTTTAATTGGTTAGCCGAACCGGTGGTGACACCGGTTCCCAGTTGAACACGTTGGTCCGGTCTGGTCCGATTTTCAAAACTATATGTACCATTAACTCTTTAGCTTGTATGAAGCTTTGCGTGTTTTATTAATATGTACAATGTGTATAACATTTACTTTTAATTTTTGGGTTTTTAAAAAATAACATTAATTAGTGTGTTTAATTATTTTATATTTTGTATTATGTTGTAGCTTTTTTAAATTGTATGTTATGAAAATTTTATTGTACATTTTAGTAAGGGGTGTATTAATTGGTTGTTTTTAATTTGGTAGATGTGTTTTTAATTGGTTGTACAATATGAATAAATTATTGTACTTTTAAGTAATAGGGTGTTTTAATAAGAGTATTAATTAAATTATGGATTTCTCTCTCCATTGACCATGTTTTCAACATTCAACTTTCAACATTTTTCACTTTGACCTTTTTCCCATTTTATATAGTATAGATAAGTAATATTCATTTAAAATTTCATACAAAAAAGGGTAGTACAATTTCACTATATAGAAAATAAATTTAAAGATGGCTATATACCAAAATATTTTACAATATTATATGTCCAGGAGCGTGCTACTCGCGTGCACCATAAACAAACACAATCTACATCCCTACAAAACATTCATTTAATACTATTTCATCCCAAACTGTTTAAACTTCAACTCCATTTCTTCTTCTTTCACTATCAAAAAATGGAGTCCATTTTCAACAGAAAAATGACTCACATTTTCCACAACAAAAACACACACTATTTCACCTTATATTTACACACACTATTACTACTGTTTCTACTACAACCACTTCATGTTACACCTCAAACATGGGATGGAATCATTGTCACAGAATCAGATTTCCAAGCACTGCAAGCATTCAAGCAAGAACTCATTGACCCAAAAGGGTTCTTAAGAACATGGAATGATAGTGGCTATGGTGCATGTTCAGGCAGATGGGAAGGTATCAAATGTGCACAAGGTCAAGTTATTGTTATACAATTACCATGGAGAGGTCTAGGTGGTCAAATAACTTCCAAAATTGGTCAGTTTCAAGCTTTGAGAAAACTTAGTTTGCATGATAATAATATTGGTGGTAATATTCCTAAGGAGCTAGGGTACTTGCCTAATCTTAGAGGATTACAGCTTTTTAATAATAAGTTTATAGGTTCTATACCACCTTCATTGGGGTCATGCACATTGTTGCAAACTATAGATTTGAGTAATAATTTGTTAAAGGGTAGTATACCTCACAGCCTTGCTAACTGTTCTAAGCTTTTTAGGGTCAATTTGACTTTAAATCATTTGTCCGGTTCGATACCAGACCCTATAGCGAAGTCGGATTCTATTATGTACCTTGCTCTACAGTATAATAATTTTTCTGGGTTGATTCCAGATTCTTGGGGGAGTGGTCAAAATGGAGGTAAACCTGTTTTTAAATCTTTGACTTTTGACCATAATTTTTTCACTGGGGTCCTACCTGTATCTTTAAGTAAGCTGACTGAGCTCGAAGTGTTATCAGTTAGTCATAATCAAATAAGTGGGAATATTCCTAGTGAACTAGGTGGACTTTTGAAGGTGGTTAGAAGTATCGATTTGTCTAATAATTTAATTAGTGGAAGTATTCCTTTAAGTTTTCAAAATTTGACTTTGCTCGATTCGTTGACTTTGGATCATAACAATCTCAGTGGTGAAATACCAGTTTTCTTGGGTGATAAACTCAATCTTACAACATTCAATGTGTCTTACAACAATCTTTCTGGTTCAGTCCCAACGCAATTGTTTTCAAAATTTGGTCCCAGTGCTTTTGTTGGTAATCTTAATTTGTGCGGATATAGTCCGTCAACACAATGTCCCACATCTCCACCACCATCCACCAACCCATCCGAGCCACTAAGTCCCCACAAGGGTGGGACTAAACTAAACACCAAAGAGATTATACTCATTGCAGCTGGTGCTTTAATAGCAATCCTGCTGTTAATATGTTGCATACTACTTTGTTGCTTGTTAAAGAAGAAAAAAGAAGCTAAACAAAAAGACACCGAAGGGGGTGTAAGTAGCGCGGCTGCAGCCGGGAAAGGGGCGGCCCCACCCGAAGCTGAAGTGGCTGGTGAGGCAGGCGGGAAGCTTGTACATTTTGAAGGTACAATGGGGTTCACAGCTGATGATTTGTTATGTGCAACAGCTGAAATAATGGGGAAAAGTACTTATGGGACGGTTTATAAGGCAACATTAGAAGATGGTGATCAAGTTGCTGTTAAGAGATTGAGAGAAAAGATTACTAAGAATCAACGGGAGTTTGAAATTGAGGTTAATTTGCTTGGAAAAATAAGGCATCCAAACTTGTTGGCGATGAGGGCTTATTATTTAGGGCCAAAAGGAGAGAAACTTCTGGTTTTTGATTACATGCCTAAAGGAAGCCTTGCCACGTTTCTTCATGGTAAGTATTCAAATTATCTTACTAGACTTTTCATAGCTAAAACATTTCAGTTAGGTCTTGCAAACATAACGAAAAAAACTTTTCAGTTTGCAAGAACAAAAAACCTTTGGAATGTACAGAACCATAATATGTGTACATTTTTATCTAAAATCGCTGATCCATGAAAAATGGGGTCTTTACTTATTAGTTATCATGGGTAACTGCAACTCCTTATTAAACTCTACCATTTGTTTTTGCTTAAATGGCAAAAGCCAAAAGGACAATATAATTTGCAAAAATGAACACGGCACAACAAACTTGACATATTTCTAGAATTGATAATTTTTTGAACTTATCTTTGTTCTTGTGAAAGTAAGTTATAAACTGAGTAATTTTGCAGAAGTGAGTTGACTTGGGCACATTTTAATAGACGGGTGCACCACTAAAGCTCATAAAATAACATTCTGGCAACTTTAGTAATGTACAAATCAACTTAAGTGGTGACAAGTCAATTGCCATTGCGAATATACCAAAATAACAATGTGTTTGCGATAAGGAACACCTTCTAAAGACAGAAAACTTATCATACGTGAAAATTTTCTTAGGACTGCTTATGCTTAAACATTAGAATGTTTTTAGTTATTCTTATTGTAATTTAAGTTTAAACTGAATTTCTGAAGATTCCTTACCTATAATATTGTCTAATAATGATCATCCATAATATAACATGTATGATTGAATTGAATGCAGCTCGGGGACCCGAAACACCAGTAGACTGGCCAACACGAATGCAAATAGCAAAAGGAATGGCTAGAGGTTTACTTAGTCTCCACACTCACCACAATATAATCCATGGAAACCTAACATCAAGCAACGTTTTACTCGATGAAAATGTGAACCCCAAAATTGCTGATTTCGGTCTGTCACGCCTAATGACAGCTGCTGCAAATTCAAACGTGATTGCAACAGCCGGGGCTCTAGGATACAGAGCTCCTGAGCTTTCGAAACTCAAAAAAGCCAACACCAAAACCGATGTCTACAGTTTAGGCGTGATCATGTTAGAACTCCTAACGGGTAAATCACCAGGAGAGGCAATGAACGGTGTAGATTTACCCCAATGGGTTGCTTCAATAGTGAAAGAAGAGTGGACCAATGAAGTGTTTGATTTGGAACTAATGAAGGATGCTTCTGCTATTGGTGATGAGTTATTAAATACTTTGAAACTGGCTTTGCATTGTGTTGATCCATCACCATCGGCTCGGCCTGAGGTTCAGTTAGTTCTTCAGCAGTTGGAAGAGATTAGACCGGAAACTACTACAAGTTCTGGTGATGATGGTGGTGCTGGACCATCAATGAGTGAATGAAAGTGGTGGTTAAAGGGCAGTTGAGATTATGATTCTTTCATTCTTGAGTTAATGTTAAGGTCTTCTATGTTGTAAATATTTTGCATTTAAATTGTTTGTAGGCATAGTAGTGTTGTTTTGACATTTGTGTGGCATTCTTGATTCATTTTGTTAAAATGAAGTTAGAAATTTTTGGTGCTATTTGATTTTATAAAAAAACTTTCCTATGATGTAAACGGCTTTGCATTGTGTTGATCCATCACCATCGGCTCGGCCTGAGGTTCAGTTAGTTCTTCAGCAGTTGGAAGAGATTAGACCGGAAACTACTACAAGTTCTGGTGATGATGGTGGTGCTGGACCATCAATGAGTGAATGAAAGTGGTGGTTAAAGGGCAGTTGAGATTATGATTCTTTCATTCTTGAGTTAATGTTAAGGTCTTCTATGTTGTAAATATTTTGCATTTAAATTGTTTGTAGGCATAGTAGTGTTAAGTGGTGGTTAAAGGGCAGTTGAGATTATGATTCTTTCATTCTTGAGTTAATGTTAAGGTCTTCTATGTTGTAAATATTTTGCATTTAAATTGTTTGTAGGCATAGTAGTGTTGTTTTGACATTTGTGTGGCATTCTTGATTCATTTTGTTAAAATGAAGTTAGAAATTTTTGGTGCTATTTGATTTTATAAAAAAACTTTCCTATGATGTAAACGGCCTAGCCAGAGTACCTATGTAACCGTTTCAATACTCTTTCCCTAACCAGCCACAAGATGTTTACTTAGGGATCTTGAGGATATTGAACCTAAGATTTTTCCTGTCAAACATACAAACTAAAATTGGTATAACTGTAAGCCATCAATCAAACCATTTATATTCATGTGTAACTGATTGATCTTTTTCATTTGCAACAAAAGCTTGCTATCAAAGTGTGACATCTCAGTTTCGTAAGCTAATGTCGAATAGGTGATTACCCTCTAAGAATAAAACTTTTATTTCTGACTAATCTCGACTAGCTGTTCAATACGTAACTATTGCAAAATTTCACTGATCATATGCAAAATAAGTATTCACATTGAATAATAACAGTATATAAATACTAAAAACTTCACATCTTTCATATATGAATATATCCATGAATGCAAACTGGGCCGTTTCTTTTTACGAATATGCCTGAAACTCCATTATATTTTGCAAAGAATTAACAAGTTATAAATGCACCTGATACATTTGTCTAAAAATGATCACTCTTAAATTTTGCGAAATATATTTGATTCTAAACCCTACATTTGATTCAGTAGGTTAGATTACATAGTTCTATCCGTTTCAATTTCGTTTTAATCGCAATTTTGCGAACCCTAATTCAAATTTGGTGTTGTTACATTCATTTCTCATTGAATGTCGACTAAAAAGCGATCATCGAAGAGGCAAGTGAAGGTTCCTGAAAGGTTTAATGGCCATGTTATGAGCAATCTCAATCAGAAGAAGAATGTGAGTGGATCAAATGATAATGCGAAGGAAATTAGGGTTGATAAGGCTGTTAATGAATTGATTGTTAGGTTTGTCAATGCACTTTAGGCATTGGTTTAGATGATTAAATAAAAAAATGTATACATATTAAATTAAAAATATTAATTAATTAAGGTAATTTAAAATTTTAATAAATATGCATTAAATATATTTTTTAATTTATAAGAAAAGTTTGAGATAAATTAATGCAGACTAACTAACGCCCTGAGAGCATTTGTTAGGCAGTCACTTGTTGATAATACTTGAAATTGTTGATATTAGTGTAAAGGAGAATGCTTATGTAAATAATATGAAACATATGCCTCGGATGTTCAAAAAATGATAAGAAATTTGATACTAGTTTGTGGTTTAAACCAATTGAAGTAGGAGATGAAGGTAGTGAAATTGTTGTGCTTTATGATGAACCAGTGTCTAAGGGCATCTCCAATGTTAACACTAAATGTGCTTTTTGCACTAATTTAGTGCC
This sequence comes from Chrysanthemum seticuspe, assembly GCA_019973895.1. NCBI lineage: Eukaryota > Viridiplantae > Streptophyta > Magnoliopsida > Asterales > Asteraceae > Chrysanthemum > Chrysanthemum seticuspe. The sequence goes on along the minus strand of BPTQ01000004.1, from coordinate 91,967,732 downwards.
AAAAGGTACAAAAAACCTTCTCCAATGTTGACACTATCTTTAACACTAATTTAGTGATGTGAATAGTAAAGCACTAAATATAGTACTACACTATATTTGTCACTAATACTATTCATGTTATTTAAACTCAACATTTTTGTTAAACATTGATACTTAACTATAAAAACAAAAAATAACTTATATAAACTATATTATTGTAAGTCTCCGATCAATACGTTTACAATGAGCCCAATATCGATATATGTTATTTTAATTATTTTTTTAATTTATTGTGTTGACTTGTACTTTAGATTAATTAAAATGGTTTAGTGCTAAAATTTAGTGTTACACATTGGAGCAACTTTTATTTGGTGTAAGAATATGCTATAAAGATGCTCATTTTACACTATTTTAGTGCAAATTTTTAGTGTTAACATTGGAGATGCCCTAAGGGTAGATCAAAATGGTAACTTACTGTATGTGGGCAACTCGTTGGTTATAATGAACTGAGGTACCACATTAGAAGGATGTGGGGTAAGTTTGGTCTTACAGATGTCAAGGTGAATGCTAATGTGCATTTATTATTATTATTATTATTTTAGAAATAAGAATGTATGAATAAGGTTATGGAACAAGGACCATGGATTATGAATACTAAATCACTGTTTGTTCAAAAATGAGATCCGGGGAGGAAGTTGAAAAAACAAAGATTCCCATTTGGGCTAAACTAGTTAATGTTCCATTGGAAGCATAGAGTGTTGAGGGTATTGGTGCTATTGCTAGTAGTCTAGGAAAACCACTTAGAATGGATAATATGATAGCTCAAATGTGTCATGAGGGTGTGGGAAAGTCTGAATTTGCCAAAGCCCTTGTTGAGTTTGATGTGGATAAAGGATTTAAAGAGGTAATAGACATTCATTACAGGGATAAACAAAACATGACAAAGGAGAAAAAAGTGTGCTAGTTGACTACCAATGGAAACCAAAAATTCGTAGCCATTGCAAAGCTTTTGGGCATACAGTGGAAAGGTGTGAGAAGAGGCCTAGAACGGAGTAGGAGCTTGAGAAATCTAAGAAAGATAGAGAACAAAGTAATGAAACAAATACTGATAAGGATGGATTTAGAGAAGTGGTTCGGATAAACAGGGATGGAAAGGGGAAGACAAGAAATTTTGCATTTATGCATAATAATCCCAAACCTTTGATGTCCAGTAAAGACACAAGACAAAATCCAGCAGTGCAAAAAAATGGTAAGAAATGGACTATTAGGAAGGAGCAAGTGGAGGCCATTAAAACAACAACTAATATATATGTTTTGCTGGATCTAAATGGTGTAGTTGAAAGGGCTGAGTTACATATAAAGGATATGATGATAGTTTATTAATAACTGAACAAGATGTTACAACCAAACATAGATGAGAGTAAGAATTGGTCTCAGGATATGTTAAAGTACTTCAAGGATAAATGGGAGAAGGATAGAATGAAAGAAATTGAGATACAGAATGAGGAATGGGAGGATGTTATGTAAATAAGGAATGGTATTGTAGAGATGTGCACTGCAGATGAGGTTATGGGTATGGATGAAATTGTTCTAAATTGATAGTTGTCTTTTGAATTTCAAATCTTCGTTTATGGATCTTAAAATAGATGGACAGAATCACAGAATATTAGGAGTATAAATCAAAAGAAAAAAACAAAAAGAAGTATTGCAATTGATTAGAGAGGAAAAATTACAAGTTTGTGGAATTCTAGAAACTCGTGTGAAATCTAATAAACTAAAAGATGTTAGTGAAAAAGATTTGGTGGTTGGGATTGGGTTTCAAATAGTATACACAGTCAACAAGGGGTATAGAATCTTAGTAGTATGGGACATATATATGGTGAATCTCATGGTAGTTCATATGTGAAACCAAATCATGTTATGCATTATTAAAGCTATGAAAAAAAAGTTAAGCTATATTGTAGCTTTGTGTATGCCAAGAATAATGGAACAAAGAGGAAAGCTTTATAGAAAGATTTACAAATCTCCAAGAAAATAGTGGTAAATGCTCCCTGGGTTTTGAAATGGTGATTTTAATGTTATAATGAACATTCAAGAGCATTCAGCGGGTGGTTCATCAATGACTAATGATATGCACGAATTTAAAAATTGTGTCAATTCTCTTGAGGTGGATGATATTTGTTGCACACACTTATTCTACACATGGATCAAATCCCCAAAGAATCATGTGAATAGTAAAATGAAGAAACTAGATACAAACATGGCTAATGAAGGATTTATTAGTAGTTACCTCAAGCTTTTGTTAATTTCCTGCATTATGTTACTTCTGACCATAGTGCAACAATTTTAATAATTCCCAATGGAAGAACTAAAAAGATCAAGCCATTTAGATATGCAAATTATGTAACTAACAAAATTGAGTTCTTGGAGATTGTAAATAAGGAATGAGGTTGAGGGGTTTTCTATGTTTAACCTAACTAAGAAACTAAAGAACATGAAGTCTCATATGAATAAGTTGAATTGAAAAAATGTGAATCTTTTTGAAAAAGTGAGATGAATTAAAGAAAGCTCATAAAGTAGTTGATAAGAATCCTTATGATCAAGTGTTAAAAGCAAATGAAGCAATTTATTCTGAGAGGTATGTGGAGATAGATGTTGATGAGGAAAAATTGCTTTTTCAAAATGCTAAGACTAACTGGCTGATTAAGGGAGATAAAAACAGTAGTTATTTTTATAAAGTGACTAAAGGAGAAAGGAATACAAATAGAGTAATGAGTATGTGTGATGAGCAGGGCATATAGATATGAAGGAGAAAAGGTTGCAGATAAGTTTGTAGAGCCTTTCAAAGACTTTCTTGATAAAACATGTAATGTGAGGAATATTGACAATGCAACAGAGCTTTTCTTAGCAAATTATATGTGAATGAAGCTTTGGATATGATCAAGGAAGTGACTGACAAAGAAATTAAGGAGGACATGTTTGATATTGGAGACACCAAAGACTTAAGAGATTACTAGAAAAGATGTGTGTTATGCTATAAAGGAGTTCTTCTCTTATGGAAAACTGTTAGGTGAGATCAATGCCATAGTTATAACTTTAGTCCCAAAAGTTCAACAACCATCTAAGGTATCTGAGTTTAGACCAATAGCATGATGCAATGTTATATATAAGTGTATCAGTAAGATGCTGACCAATATGATTTAAACGGGGATGCATAACCTGGTAAATCTAAATCATAGTGCATTCATTCCTTCAGGATAAATTGTTGATTACCCAAGAATTATTGAAAGGCTATAACAGGAAGAATGGTCCAAAGATATGCTCACTAGAAATTGATATAGCCAAAGCATATGATATTGTTGATTGGGGTTTCTACAATTTATTTTGATTCAATTTGGTTTTCACAATAAGATGGTGAACTGGATAATGCCATGTGATAGATCACCTGACGTATCTATATAAACTCAAGTGTTATATATGTCAGTGTGAGGAGCATTTGAAGAGGGATTGTCCCAGGTATAATCACAAGAAATCTCAAGGTTTTGTTAGGAATGAAGATCAGGTATCCGGGTCTAGAGATGATGGGTATGACGGTGCTGATGTTATGATGGCTATGAGTGTTGAGGGATACGTCAAGTTTCGTGTTGGACAATGTCATGTATGTTCTGGAATTAAGACAAAACTTGATATCGCTGGGCACTCTTGAAAAATAGGGGTTTACCATGAAGATGCAGTCGGGCAAGATCAAGGTTATTTAGGGTTCACTGGTGGTTTTATCATGAACAAGGAAGGTTAATTACATATATACCCTGGATGATCAGAGAGTGACCGAGAAAACATTGAAGGGTAGGAAGCAGTTAGGAGAATCTCAGCCTAAGAAGAAGATCAAGACATGTAATGCTCTTGAATCTTGTAATCATGGGTCCACACAACAATGTACGAATAGTGGGGCCGCTAGACATTTGGGTGTTGAAGGGTTACAACAACAGAATGGGTTGGTTGATGAGAGAAACAAGACACTCTTGGCTAAGGTACATTTTTTTCTGATTCAGTCTTGTCTGTTTGAGGTTTTTTGGGCTGAGGATACAACCAGGTCAACATATATCCAATGAATAGGTTACCATCTTTAGGGATTGGATTCAAGATGCCTATAGATATGTTGGGTTTTTTTGGATGGCTTGCTAGAATTAAGCAAGGGATGCTTGAACAGATAAAGATCAAGTGCATATTCTTGGGATACCGTGAAGGTATAGTGGGTAATAAGCTTTGGAGGTTAGATGACGTTACTTCAAAGGTAGTGCCTTATAGGAATATGGGTTTCAATGAGAATGGGGAATACAAGAAAATTTTCATTAGTTCTGGTGTAGGTAGAGGTTTAGTGCAGGTGTTACAGGGAGTTGAGTTTGAGGTAGAAACACTTGGGGATCATACATTTGAGGTGGAACCACAGGGGAATGTCGGTCAGGTAGCTAGTTCACAAGAAGTACAAACTATTTGATAGACTATCATTCAGCACGTGATAGGGAGCAACACTCAGCACGAAAACTAAACATGTATAGAGAAGACAGTAATGAGCCTGCTTTTGCAGTTGCTGAAGTGGATAATGTTAATACAAATAAACCATAAAAAAGTTTATTTATATTTTATGATCATCTAATGTTTTGTCGAAAACAAATGTAAAATCATTTTATGGAAATAAATAAAATACGTAAAAGCTTTGAGCCAATAGTTTACTAACACACTTTTACTAAACATATTAAAACCATCAAAACATGTTTAGTAAATAAGTTATATAAAACCAAAGACATTTTTATAAAACACTAACAAGTAATATTGTTTACATCTTATATAAATGTATATGTGCTTTGTATATGTTGCAATGGGTAAGTAATGTTTAAAAACCAAAGTTCATAACCCATGACCCATGACCCATGACCCATGATCTATTGACTAGGTACAATTAATCTTGTTGGGTAAGAACCGAAGTCCATAACCCATATCCATAGAGCATGATCCATAACCCATGACCCATTGCATGACATCATGCATGAAGTCATGTTGGATATTATCCATGATCCATGACCCAAAGTCCATGACCCATGACCCAAGATCCATAACCCTATGACTAGGTACATTGCATCTTGTTGGGTATCCATGATCCAATATCCATGACCCATGGTCTATAACCCATAACCCGGTTTTCAACCCAAAATCCGGACTAAACTGACCCAGTAGCCGGATCCCAGGATTTGCACTAGCCGGATCCCTCTGGTAAGGGATCCCCCAAAACCGTGGGACAGTAGGCACATTTTTCTTATAAATAGTAAGCCATTTCTCTCTTGCTCACTACCACTCTTAGATAAACATTCTCTCAGTATTCTAACCTCTCTAACCACAGATCCAAAGGATCATTCTATGTAGTTTTATCTTTGTGTGATTCTCTAGGTCCCTCTTAAAGGCGAGATCACCACCTCTTGAAGACGTGCAAGCTCAAGGTCATGAGTTGCTAAGCTTCGCCATCATCAAGACCACTGAAGTGCATCTTGTTGATAGTTCTTTCCTCCCTCCATAGAAGTGTCGTGTTGAAGGCATTAGTGAACGGTGCCGAAGGTGTACAATCGATATTGTGCATCGATGTACAAGTTGTGTAGTTTGGGTTAAAGGATGTTGATATCCTTTCTAGTATTGTTAAAAGGAGTGTGTCTACTTTCGGTAGTTGTGTTGTGGTGTAGTGTTGGGTAGTAGTTCCTTCTTTGTAATGGAACTCGGTATCTAGCCTTGGACCAGATAAAGTGTAGGCGACGTTGTGATATGTTTGGTTCTACCTCGTGGAAGAACTTGTTAGGATTTGGAAATTCCGGGAGTTAAAGAGTCGGTCACCTCAAGTATATGTATTCATTAGAAAGCTCATAGTCGTAGTAATTTAATGTTAGTAAGTAGTTTGTTAAGTAACACAGTGGAGGACGAACGGGTCTTTACCCACTGTATGCCTGATCCACAGCCCGTAGGAGGCGTGTCTTGTAAGAACCTATAAATACCCTTTGCCTAGCAAGGAAAAGGGTTGGAGCTTCATAATATCATTTTTCTTTGTCTCACTAAGTTTCCAAATCTCTTCCACTTTCTCTCTCTAAAATTCATACCATACGCCCCATTGTATTATGTTATGATGTGTTTATGAAAACCAATATATTACAAATGGTATCAAGAGCCATGGTTTGATCACTCATCTTTCATGTTCTTGGATTTCTAGTGGTTTTCATAAGGTTTTTGGGTTTGAATGAGTTTAGAGTAGTTTGCATCATTTGGATCATTTCTAGTGTTAAAGTTTGGATTTTGATAGTACTTTTGTGTTTAGAATCATTATAAGTGTTTAGGTTTTGAATTGAAAGGCTTGAATCATCGTGGTTGGGTTGTTTTTAGATTAAAAAGTGGTGTTTTTAAATGTTTCTTGGATGCAATTTGTCTCTCAGAGTGTGTTTCTTCTATGCGATTTGTCCTTAGAAGTATGCTATTTGTCTCCTCCGTGAATGCTTATTGAAGCGATTTGTCACTCATTTTGTGCGATTTGTCTGTTTCAGAAAAGCGACTTGTCCATTAAGCGATTTGTCTATTGAGACAAAACGACAAGAAAGGACAAAGTAGTGGAAGTAGTGGGTGTACTTGTGTACTATGCGACTTGTCTGTTTATGCAATTTGAGTATCATGCGATTTGTCAACTAAGCGATTTGTCTGTTTAGCATTTTGTTAACTTAAGTGATTTGTCGTTTAAGCGTTTTGGTAATTAGGGTGCGATTTGTCCGAACAGCGATTTGTCTGGTGTGTGTTTTGTCAAAAGAGCGATTTGTCTGAAGGTGAGATTTGTCTGTCAGAGCGATTTGTCAAGGGTGCGACTTGTCAAGTGTGCTATTTGTCTTTTGAGACTTATTGTTTTGTTTTAGGATTATTGTTTCTTCGTGTTACGTGTTACGGTTTTCTCTTGAGTTAGTAAAATCTCGTGAAAGAATCTATTTCCCGGTTTAATCATTGAGTTGTAAAATCCCGTGGAACTTGTAATCATGTCTACAATCACTTCTTCCATTGCTGATGGCGTTCAAGCTGCACGATCTGGTACTCATCCTCCCATGCAGGATAGAACTGAATATGACTCTTGGGCTCAAAGAATCAGACTGTACTGCTTAGGAAAGGAAAATGGGGTTAATATCCTCAAATCAATTGATGAAGGACCATATCCAGTTGAGACTACCAGAGACATCCTTGAAACTGCTGGTGATGGTTCAGTTATATTAGGATTGGATAGACCAAAGATGTGTGATGAGCTTAATGATAAGGAGAAGAAGAGATACGATGCAGACATCAGGGCTTCAAACATTATACTTTAGGGTTTACCTAAGGACATTTACAAGTTGATAAATCACAACACAGAAGCAAATGCAGTATGGGACAATGTTAAGATGCTTCTCTCGGGTTCTGAATTGACTAAAGAAGACAGTGAGTCTCAGCTGTATGATGACTTTGAGATCTTTAAGATGAATCCAGGGGAAACTGTTACAGAGTATTACGTGAGATTCCACAAGCTTGTGAATGACATGAGGAATATCAAAATGACTATGCCAAATATCCAGCTCAATTCAAAGTTTGTGAACAACACGAATCACGAATGGCACAAATTTGTCACTGCAATCAAGCATAACAAAGGATTGAGGAACACAAATTATGAGCAATTGTATGCTTATTTGCTTCAGAATGAGAAACATGCTGTGTTTGAACGAATGATCTTGGAAAAATTTAAAACCAGTTCTGGAGATGCAAGCTCGTCAAATGATTCTACTGCATTCTACACTAATGTAGGAATAACCACCAAAGCATCATAAGTCATACCAACTGGTAATGGTAATCACAAACTCATTCCAGATCCAGGGTTTAAGCCTCCAGATTCAGACACATTCATGGAACAACTTGTCAATCAATTGGCTCTAATGGTTAAGCAAAACTTGAACTTCACTCCACACACCAACAATCATCTCAGAACAGCTTTCAATATCCACAATCATGCAACTGTCAAAGAAAGAAAGGTAGTGGTGCAAAATGTGCAAGGAAGACAGAATGATCAAGGAATGGCAGGAGCGGGTTATGGAAATGCTGGTGTAGGTGGAGGATATGTGGGTAATCAGAATCGAGGAAGGAACATGGCTCAGGTTCAAGGGAAGCCAATCAAGTGTTACAACTGTGGCGGAGAAGGACACATTGCGAGGAATTGCACTTCTCCTAAACATCCACAAAATGCAGAGTACTTCAAGGATAAAATGCTGCTGGTACAAGCTCAAGATAATGGAGCAGTATTAGATGAAGAAGAATTGTTGTTTCTTGCTGAGGGAAATGCCAAAACTTACGATGCAGATGTGGATGAGCAGCCAGTGCAGGGTATGGGACACAACAATCCCTATGCATTTCAAGTTGCAGACTGTGATGCATTTGATTCTGATGTCGATGATGAACCCACTGCCAAGACCATCTTCATGGCTAGTATCTCACCAATGGTCTCTCCAAAGGCTCCTTCACCACAACGGGCCAGTCCTTCCAAGGAATCAATCATATCAGAGGTATTAAAACTATACGATGAAGTTGATGTTCAAAAGATACACGACAAGGTACAACCAACTGAAATTATTGAATCAGATATTGAAAATATGGGTAATAGCAATGTTGTCCCATATGATCAATATGTGAAGCAAAATGAAAGTGAAATTGTACCAAGCGATGCATCTTCTGCAGTCAATGATGACTATAATTTTTTATGAATACACTGCATGTGCCCCTGATGACTCTATAACCTCTGAACTGAATGCCTATAAGGAACAAGTTGCTATATATGAACAACGTGCTAAGTTTGAATTGACTAACCGTGAGCAGGAGATGGATTTCCAAATGCGTACAATTATCAGAAAAATTAACTTTAGGGAAGAAATGTTAAAACAAGAGTTAAACTCCTTACAAGAAAAGCTCAATAAAACTGTTAAGCAAAAGCAAGAACTTCAAGAAAATGTAAAGGTGCTTAAACAGGAGTTTACTGCTAAGGAATCAAAACTTTTAAATGACTTTTCCAACCTAAAAACTTTGAAAAACAAACTTGAGAACAAACTGTACATACAAGGGAACACAATTTAGACTGCTCACATGATCACTAAGCATAGAGTCTTAAGCGATAAGCATAGTATCCCCCTTGTAGAGGTACCCAATCCTGAGTATGGAAAAGTAGCTAAAGCTGCACAAATGGTAGTCTATGATGGTAATGAGATTCTTAAGCCTAGGCAAACACCATCATGTATTGGAAGCACCAAAGAGGATAGAAAATTAGAAGATGCCTCTAGGAAGAATATGGCAAAGAAGTTATATGATCCTAAGTGTACAAAGCATAATATAACATTTAAACCCCATGATTACACTAAGGAAAATTGGATAGCCTTGAATATGTTTAAGCCTCAAACTCAATTAACCCCTGAGCAAGTATTCTGGAAGAAAGATTTGGATAAACAAAAAATCGATAAGATGATTGAGAAGAATCCTCCCTGTAGGAAAATACCCCTAGCCCATGTGTATCCCCCAAATACACCTATGCATTTAGTTCCCAGAACCCTTTCGACTCAAAGCAAGACCTTAATCAACATATACGTAGTTTATCAATTATTTGTTGACTTTGAGAAAACATGTAAGAAGAGAATTACACCCACATGGATTATTGAAGGGGAAAGAGGTTTTGAGCAAACTAAAGAGTGTTATTTAACTGAGGTCATTCCTTTCTTTAAACAATTAAAAGATCAATTTGAGTATCTTCAAAAAGCAATTGACACTGAGGTTAAAGACATGAAGAGAGTGTTTAATGAAATGGAAATTGAGGTAAATGATTATGAACGTGAACTCAAATGTAATGAAATTGAAAGGAAGAATCTGCATATCTTAAATGAGAACTTGATTTCTAGTTGTGTTGCTCAAGATGTGTTTTATACTGTTACAAATTATTCTATTACTGCTTCTCAATTTCATGAATTATCTGTTGCTTTGAAAGTTTCCCATGATCGTGTCATTGAGCTTGAAAACACAAATTCAAAACTGCATGAGAAAATAGAACAGGATGATCATGATAACTTGGTAAAACATTTTTCTAAGCTGGAAGTTGAACATTTTGCTCTGCAATTAAAATATCAACATCTCAAAGAAAATGTTAAAACCTCAAATGTCAAGACATCCTCGGATGCTCCTGAGTTTGATGCAGTTTTTGAAATAAGCAAACGTGACGAACAGATTCGAGCTCATTGTAACACGATCAGAAGATTGAAAACCCAAATTTCACAGTTAAAAGGTGAAAAGAATGATGTGACTGGCTCCCAAATGCCTCCTCCACTAGATTATCAGAATTCTCAAAACTTTCATTTTCAAAACTTCATTAATGTTTTACAACAAGAAAATGAGAGTTTCCTAGCAGAAAATGAAAAGGTTAAACAACATTTCAAAGAGTTATATGATTCTATGAAAGTCACTCGTGACAAGAACAATGAAAAAATAACTTCTTTACAAAAGGAAATTGAGAATCTGAAGAGTCAGGTAAAAGGGAAAATGCTACTTGTCTGTGATGAGAATTTTGTATCAAAGGCATCTGCGGATTCTAAGTATGCTGTGACTGTAAAGTATATTCCCTCTCATCTTAGAAATAACGAACTTGTGTGTCAAGAATATTTTTCGTATCTTAAGGATAGTCTAGAATGTCTCCGTGAGATTGTCGAAGAGGATAGCATAAATAAACCACTTGATAGAGAAGTTAGGTATGCATGCTTATATGCCAAACGATCTCAGGAGCTTTTAGATTGTTTAATAGCAACATGCCCTAATCCTTTTGTACTAAAGATAAAGTCATTATGCCTTGTTCTATGCCAAAAGTAAAGCATGTGAACTTTGATGTGCCTGCTAGTACTTCAGATCCCAGCACTTCTAGATCAGGAACACAAAAAGTAGCAAAACCAACTAATGTTCCCATCATTCCCTCTACAGGAGTAATCAGTGACACTAAGGCAAGCGGGTCAAAGCCTCCAGGCAATACAAAGCAAGATAGGACCTCGCAAGCTAAGAGTGATCAATAGAAAAAAGTAGAAGACCACCCTAGGAACAATAAGTTTGTGTTGAATAAGACAAATCGTGTTGATTCTAGTATTAGCTATAAGCGTACTGTAATTAATTCGAATTCTGATACTACTTGCAAAATATGTAATGAATGCTTGATTTATGGTATTAATCATGAATGTGTTGTGAATGATTTGAGTAATGCTGTTAAATCTTCGGTAAAAAATGTTAACACTAGGAAACAGGATCAGAATGTCAGAAAACCAAGGTGGAATAAGGCTATAAAACATTGGAAACTAACAGGAAGAAAATTTAGTAATGTAGGTTATCAATGGATACCCACTGGCCGTAAATTCAATCTTAATGAGTTGTGCCCTAAATTATCTAGATCAATGCCCATTAGGAAATGTATGCCCACTGGTAGAGTGATACCTTTAAGAAGTGAACACACTTTGAATAGATCTACTGTCACTTCTAGTCCTGCATCTACCTCTAGTGATCTCATTGATTCTATTTCTGATGCGGGTGTTCCAATCTTGTTTACTAACCAAGTGGAACCCATTCTCGCATGGGAATCCAAATTATCCAGTCATCCATACTTGTCTGTGTTCAACTGTAGGTTGTTCAAATCGTTATGTGGTACCTGGACTCAGGTTGTTCCAAGCATATGACTGGAGATCGCTCACGGCTCATGAACTTCGTGAGTAAGTTCATTGGGACTGTTAGATTCGGGAATGACCATTTTGGGCAATTATGGGTTACGGAGATTATGTTGTTAGAGATAGTGTAATTTCTAGGGTATATTATGTTGAAGGTCTTGGTCATAATTTGTTTTCTGTTGGTCAATTCTGTGATTCTGATCTAGAGGTGGCCTTTAGAAAACGTACATGCTTCGTTAGAGAACTAGATGGTGTTGAACTTTTGAAAGGAACACATGGAACCAATTTGAACACCATCTCTATCGAAGACATGATGAAGTCCTCTCCAATCTGCTTGTTATCAAAGTCTTCGAAAACAAAGTCTTGGTTATAGCATCGTCGTCTCAATCACTTGAACTTTGGCACCATTAATGATCTTTCTAGAAAGGACCTCGTAAGAGGCTTGCCCAGATTAAAGTATGAAAAGGATCATCTTTGTTCAGCATGCCAATTCGGAAAAAGCAAGAAATATGCCCATAAACCCAAACCTGCAAACTCAGTTATGGAAGTTCTTCATACTCTTCATATGGACTTATGCGGACCAATGAGAATGCAAACAATAAATGGGAAGAAATATGTGTTAGCCGTTGTTGATGACTACTCTCGGTTTACTTGGGTTAAGTTTTTGAGGACAAAGGATGAAACTCCAGATGTCATCATCAAACTTATCAAACAGCTGCAGGTTCGACTTAACAAAATTGTCAGAATTATCCGAACGGAAAATGTAACTGAGTTTGTTAACAAAGAACTAAGTCAGTTTTATGAAAGCATTGGAATCAGCCATCAAAGAAGTGTTCCACGTACTCCTCAACAGAACGGTGTAGTTGAAAGACGAAATTGGACTCTTGTGGAAGCTGCAAGAACTATGCTAATTTACTTAAAGGTTCCAATGTTTCTCTGGGCTGAAGCCATTACCACTGCTTGTTATACCCAAAACCGTTCCCTTATCCACACCACTCATGGAAAAACTCCATACGAACTTGTCCACAATCGAAAACCTGATCTTTCTTTCCTTCGTGTGTTCGGTGCTTTATGCTATCCAACGAATGATGGTCAAGATTTAGGTAAATTAAGAGCTAAAGCGGACATTGGAGTTTTTGTGGGTTATGCACCAAACCGGAAGGGTTACCAAATCTACAACAAAAGAACCTGAGATATCATGGAAACTATTCACGTCACGTTCGATGAGCTGTCTGGGAAAATGGCTCCTGGACAATCTAGTTCAGGACCCGCATCTCAACATTCATCTTGTAGTCCCATCAGTTCTTCTCTTGTACAAAATCCCTCACCTGCACTTCCATATGTACCTCCTTCTGAAGAAGATTTGAATAAATTGTTTGATCCGATGTTTGACGAATACTATGAACCTCATGTCATTAACCATTCTACACCATCAACAGAGGCGGCTCCTAATCCTGTCAACACAGATAATCCATCTATTTCTGTCTCACTATCCCAAGAAGTGCCTGCTGAAGATCACTCATCACCATCCTCAAATCCTCAATCTTTGAGTGTACACCATGGAAATGCTTCTGCCAACTATGATGGAGATAACCCCTTTGCCACTCCAAAAGATGCACCGTTTGAAAACATTTTTGCTCCTGATCCATCATCTGAACCATGTTCATCAGGAGACCCCAACTCTGCTACATCAGTTCCTCAACCACAACCACACGAGCATTTCAGAAAATATACACATGTTCATCCATTGGACAATATCATTGGGAATCCTTCTCGTCTGGTATCCACTCGTAAACAACTAGCTACCGACGCCTTATGGTGCTTCTTCAATTCCATCCTATCAAAGGTCGAACCGAAAGATGTTAAAACCGCAAAGTCTGAGGACAGTTGGTTCAATGCAATGCAAGAAGAAATTCACGAGTTCGATCGACTTGATGTTTGGGAATTGGTACCTGCTCCTGACTGTGCTATGATCATTGCTCTCAAACGGATCTTCAAAGTAAAACTTGATGAGCATGGTGATGTGTTGAAAAACAAGGCAAGACTAGTCGCAAAAGGATATCGTCAAGAGGAGGGTATTAACTTTGAGGAATCATTTGCTCTAGTTGCACGTATCGAGGCAATCAGAATCTTCTTGGCTAATGCTGCTAGTAAGAACATGGTGGTTTATCAGATGGATGTGAAGACTGCCTTTCTCAATGGAGATCTGAAAGAAATCGTTTATGTCAGTCAGCCTGAAGATTTTGTGGATCCAGAACGTCCTACTCATGTCTATCGCTTGAAGAAGGTCCTTTATAGCTTGAAACAAGCTCCAAGGGCATGGTATGATACACTGTCAAAGTTTCTCTTAACCAACGGATTCAACAAAGGAGCAGTTGATCCCACATTGTTCACCAGAAAGTCAGGCAAACACTTAATTCATGTTCAAATCTATGTTGATGATATTATTTTTCCCTCGACCGACCCTAATGAATGTGAACGTTTTTCAAAGGAAACGGGCTCCAAATTCAAATGTCTATGATGGGACAAATGTCATTTTTCCTAGGATTACAAATTTCACAAAGTCCCGGAGGCATTTTTATTAATCAATCTAAATATGAAAATGAAATTTTAAAGAAATTTGGATTTGACACTTGTGACCCTGTTGACACTCCCATGGTGGAGCGTACAAAACTGGATGAGGATCACTCAGGGATCATGGTTTATCAAACGAAATATCGAAGTATGATTGGATCCCTGATGTACCTCACAGCCAGTAGACCTGATATTCTGTTCGCTGTATGTATGTGTGCTAGATACCAGGCTAAGCCTACCAAAAAGCACCTTGAAGCAGTTAAACGGGTCTTTCGGTATCTCCAAGGAACCATTAATATGGGTCTTTGGTATCCGAAAGACACCAATATGTCACTAACAGCATATGCAGATGCAGACCATGCAGGGTGTCAAGATACACGTCGAAGCACGTCAGGTGGTGCTCAATTCTTAGTAGAAAAGCTTGTAAGTTGGTCTTCTAAGAAACAAATGAGTACGTCTATATCCTCTACAGAGGTGGAATACATAGCCATGTCATCTTGTTGTGCTCAAATCCTATGGATGAGATCCCAATTATCTGATTATGGCTTTGAATTCAACAAAATCTCTCTGTATTGTGATAACAAAAGTGCCATTGCTCTCTCCTGCAACAACGTTCAACATTCAAGAGCAAAGCATATCGACATTCGACATCATTTCATCAGGGTGCAAGTGGAGAAATGTGTGGTGGAACTATATTTTGTGAGAACTGAATATCAGCTGGCAGACATCTTCACTAAAGCTCTTCCTAGAGAACGTTTTGAGTTTATTCTTCCACGACTTGGACTAAAGAGTCTACAACCGGAAACACTCAAACGTCTTCAAGAGGAAGACGAGGAGTAAAGGCTTTTCTTCCTCTATCTCTTGTACATATTTAATCAAAAAGCAAAATACAAAATTATAAAACCCACAAAAAGAAAATAGAAAAATATAAAATTTCAAAATCCATAAAAAATCAGAAAATCTTTGAAAAAGACCAAAAATATTATTTGTCTTTTAATCAAATTTCTGTTCTTCGATAACATCTACAGACTTTGATTTGTCACTCAAAGAATGACACGGGTTTTTAGATGAAGTTCGAATGTAAATAATCCAAAAAAAAAACGAGATGGAGAAAAATGATGGTTTATTGTCATTTCAGGCCTTTACTTATGTCATTGATTGAGGGGGAGAATGATTTCAAAATCTCTAACACTCAATCAACAACTTATATCATTGATTGAGGGGGAGAATGATTTCAATCAAATCAAAAAGTTAGTTTTCAAACAATTGGCACGTAATCGAGCAAGGTATAATTTTTGATAATCAAAAAGAACAATGTTTTGTATAATTGGATCCAGACCAAGGCTAATGTTGTGTTTTCATAAGATACTTAAGCATGTTTAATCATTGGAGTTTAAAGTCTCAGAATTTGATCCTTATCAGTTAAATGTTTTAAAAGCAAGTCACAAATCTCCTCAAAATCTTTCAAAAACAATTTAAATCAATAGAGATCACAAATCTCAAAGGATTTGAAAATTGTGATCGGGGGAGAATTTGTGATTTAAATTGGACTTAAACTGATAATTTGATAAATGGTTTCGAAATAGAATAACAAGATCTCCTCCCTACATATGCCAAATGATTTCAAATTTTCCATGCATATGTTAAGGAGGAGCATTTATCTTAAACCATAAGGGATTAAAACATGATTGATTTGTCTCAAAGTGCATGTTCCCTCTAATATGTGCAAAACTCTTTCGAATCTCGATGCACATATTGAGGGGGAGAAATCTTTTGAAAACCACATCCTTTCCCAAAACATCTTCAACAAAGTATTTAAAATACTAAATTTGATCGGGAAAGTGATGTTGAAAATTTTAGAAAATGTTGATCAATGAATTGATCCAAGATCTCTATGTCCTCTTGCCTCCATGTGCTAAAACGATTTCAAATATTTGATGCACATGTTGAGGGGGAGCTTTCTCTAAAATATCAAAAACAATTCAGGTACAAAATGCTTTGATCTTGTATCACAAGTACCTGGATTGATTTTCAAATGGTTTTCAATTGGTTTCTATGGCAAAAGAAAAATACCAAAAGACCGACCAAATTTACTTCATACACGGAGATATAAGGATGGTTAGGATTAGGTATTAGTTCCCACGATCCAGCCAGAGCCGGAGGGATCTACCCAGGGACAATCGACTAGATAATGTAGAAGTCCTTAGGTATGATGAAAAAAGGAGAAAAGTGAGAAATGGGAAGAGTGCGGAAGGAGATAGAGCTAGAACTGGAACTAACCCAACAAGGTTCTAGTAATGAAATCTCGGTAAGCACCAAAAGGGTTGAAGAATGAAAAAGAAATGGATGAGAAAAGGGTGAAAAGAAATAGCCCTCCATTATTTCAACCTTAGGGCAGAAACCGGGTTCAATTCATATCCTACTGGTGGTTACCAAGGTAACACCGGTATTGAAGACAAGACGTCATGGACCTAGTGACGCACTGCACTACAACTTCCCAAGCTACTCAAGTTCCTCTTAAAAGGACTTGTTTCATTCTCACGGGGAACCTACATAATCTATCGACTTTCTCTTAGAGATTGTAGATATTGAAGAAGGAGACCCTCTCCCTAGTCTCCGGAATAGGAACCAAATGTGCACTATTGAGTCTAGAGCCACGAGATCATCAATAAATCTCATTAGGACACAATCAGTGAAGACTCACTGTTTCACACAATGTGGAAAGTGAGAATATATCTTAAGAGTCATACGCATTATCCTTGTGGTATTGCTAGAACATCTGAGTGATGTGTTAACACTTTCACAATGAAGATGGAAAACCTTCTAGAGCCAACATCAAACAAGCTCTTGGTGGGTGGCATGTGAGATCTATTCAATAGATCAAACATGTGACAACTGGACAGAAACGATGGGGCGATTCATATTTTGAATCAATCGTGGTTCAGGAATGGATTGACGGATACCTTTGAAAAACCGGTCGTTGTGCTTAAAAATTCTTTTCTGTAGCACATCGACTGTGTATTAATGTTTCAAAATAAAAGGGTATTTATGATTGATAATTGATTTTATAGTAAAACCTTCGTTGTATTGCAAAACCCTTTATATTAAGCAATACACGATTGTTTTTCAAATCGTTCTTCATCAATCAGTGAATCTCAATTCGCTGGTCTACTCACTCCGTGTTGTCTTCTTTGAGACGTTCCGGTTTGAGAATGGGTAGAGCAGCCGCGAAACCCTGTCAAGGAGATTCTCCAGAATTCTACCTGATCACAGGCAGTACTTGTACTGATCAACGGGGAACCGTGGGCCGTGTATCTCAATTCAACGAAAGTGATTAAAGACACTTTCGTGCGCTTTTATTGATAATTGTTGTCTGCAGGAACACCCAACGATTGTAGTTGATCAGAACTGAGGCATCAATCCATAGCCGCATGCTCACACAGCACGTACATCTAAAAGAAATCATGATAAGTGCATATCTTCATCAAGTGACTCTGATACTTCCACTCCATGCTTCTGCTACGCTGATGCAAATATCATGAATCAACAAAAGCTTCCGCAACTCTGATGAAAAGAAATCATGATCCAGAATGTGAGCATGTCGGTCCAAAAGTCACAACGTCACATGATGGCAACGCTACAAAGGATGAGTCAGAGATTTATGATGGCTGATGATCTCAATGCTGGCTCAAAACTCATCACCACGTGGATCATTTAAATACCTCCACTTGAATTAACAAAACATGCGGAACATGAAGAATCAAATACTACGGGCTACAGAGCAAAGAACTCAATCAAGAATCCAAGAACAATCAAAATGTAATATCTGTTTGTATTCAATATAAAATGAGGTGACATCCCTTAGGGGGAGATTGTTAGGATTTGAAAAATCCGAGAGTTAAAGTGTCGGTCACCTCAAGTATATGTATTCGTTAGAAAGTTCGTAGTCGTAGTCATTTAATGTTAGTAAGTAGTTTGTTAAGTAACACCGTGGAGGACGGACGGGTCTTTACCCACTGTATGCCTGATCCACAGCCCGTAGGAGGTGTGTCTTGTAAGAACCCATAAATACCCTTTGCCTAGCAAGGCAAAGGGTTGGAGCTTCATAATATCATTTTTCTTTGTCTCACTAAGTTCCCAAATCTCTTCCACTTTCTCTCTCTAAAACTCATACCATACGCCCCATTTTATTATGTTATGATGTGTTTATGAAAACCAATATGTTACAGAACTCGGTGTCTAGCCTTGTACCGGATAAAGAGTTGGCGACGTTGTGAAGGCTTCTCCGCCACATTGAGGAGCTTGTGTTGTGTAGTGCTTAGAAACTCTCGGGTGGGGTACTCGGATAGTGGAGTAGGGCAAGGAAGGTGTCCTTTTAGTTGAACCACTATAAATATTCGTGTCGTGGTTTTGTGTTCCTTTACTCTTTATCTTTTGCATTACTTACTTATATGCTCATCTATCAATACCCAACACAAAATCTAAATGGATTGACATAAGTCGATCTAAATACTTTAAAATGAAGTTTTAATTGGCAAAACTATTAAACCCCCGCCCTTTAGTTTTCCACAATTGGTATCAGAGCTTCGTTACCAAGTTTCTTAGAGTATATTGTACTTTAAAAACTTGATACGATCCGTGTATATTTGAAAACTACAAAGAAGGAAATTTTCTAAAACAAAAATTATGTTTCAAGAATATTTTTGTTGGATGTTAATTAGATAATAACATTAATTATTTTCTTTTCTTACATCTTATTTTGTCTTAAAAAAATGCACTAACCTTTCTTGTCATTTTGTTTAGTTAATCTCAAAATAAGCAAACCATCAAGATTCTTTGGTAATAAGATAACTTTCCCCAAACAGTTGTCTAAACGTATTACCCAGTAGATCTCGAAGAAACCATAGTTGTCCATTGATAAAACTCGTCAAAAAGGGACACTCAAAATTGCAATAGTATGACTTTCATAAGACTTATCTCTAAGTAATGTTAGTAAATCATGTGTATGCTTGCATGTCACTAAATGGAAAATTATGTGTTTATATTTTTTTTTCATTCATATAAATATCTAAACATATTTATGTGATATACTGGCTTCATTAGAAAAACTTTGTGCATACGGGTCATCGTCCGTCTAAACCTAGGTATATCAATATGTATTGTTTAAACCTAATCTCTTAAAATCAAATCTTTCTAAATACAAATAAAGCAAAACACAAATCTCAAAAATTCCTCCTTCCCTATAAAAATCCCTCCGATCGTCAAACCCCTCACCAACAAATCCCATTTTTCAAATCTTCCACTTTCAAAATTTTCACACACTCAAAACTTCATCTTCTTCATCATCTCATTTTGAGAAATCCAAACCAAGGAAGATCTTCGTCATCATGGTTTACATTGCCCTCGTGATCATCATCGTCTCGCTCATCGCTCTCGTGTATCCCATGTCGCATGGAGACATGTTCTTTGTTTTATTGATTTACATTTGTATCATCTATTCGATCCTTTGTATTGCTTTAAGCATTGAAATGAAATATAAATGATGTCGTAGTTTTCTCGTTTCATTCTCGCATAATGTATTTTTGTTCGCACATTCAAAACCCCAACATGTTTGAAACTATTAATGTATGTTCAAAAATTAACATTGCTAAAACACATTTCATTTTGCAACATATGAGTTGTAAAAATAGATCATACGTGAAAACAAATTTATGTCAAACCTACAGATCTCCCGAATCCTTGAGTTTTAATTGGCCGGATCCCTTTTAAAAGGGAACAGGCAGAACCAGAGGAACTGATGACAGAAACTCATGTAAACAACATAAAAATCATTTCATGAAAACTTACTATAAAAGGAAAACCTCGCTAAAAATGTCAAAAAGGAGTAAGTTAAAAGTATAGAAGTGTCATTGTTAATAAAATAGAATAGATAATAAAAACGCTAGGAGATCCTATCGCTTTACCATAGCTCAAAACTATGATTAAAATACTTAAAGGTATCACCAACTAAAAACATTCTCGCTCTCGAAGTTTTACTATATACTAACATACTCATGTAAAATATTCGTTTCATGTCTATAGGTCTCATCATGTCTCATGAGTATGACTTCGATCATAAACTCACTTATGTCTACATTCCAAACATATCTCTTGAACCTAACACCCCTGACAATCATGTTCGTGGGTTCAATAATCTCAAAACTCGTTACTTTCATGAAGGACGTATTGTTGAATCACCACTAATCTTTCAAGAAGGTATCAATACCTCATTCCGCATCATAGGACTATAAGGTCTTCTTGGGATCAACAAGAAAATTTGTCCGCGGTTTTTTTTGGAATTCTTCCGTCAAGTTGAACTCATTCGTAACGAGGATCGTTCTCTATCACTATGGTTTTGGATCAAAAACCAAAAGTTTGTTTTGACTCTTGAGCAATTTGCTTACATTCTCTAAATTCCAAATTATGGACAATGTGCTTTCACTAAAGATTGATCCCTTGATTATCTCCTTAACTATCGTGAAGAAAACAGTCCATACATTATACATACCCTCTCTTCAAGAAATAACTCGCTTTATATGCACTCCTCAACATTCCAACTACTCAAATCCAAACATAATTCATACACGTGAACTCTGGGGTGATCTTAAACCTCTTGTTGTCATCCTACGTGAAAATGTTTGGAGTCTTACAAGAAATCGTGAGATTCTTCCCGCATGTTGCGCTCACATGATTTACTGTCTCCTAACTCAACAACCATACAACCTCGCTTACTTTTTCGCAATACGAATTGTAAACCTCCAAGGCAACAAGAACAAACTAATACCTTATGGGATGTTCTTGACACGCCTCTATCATCACGTCATGTACTATCATCCACAATTTCAAAGCCCTCAATATTCACTTGTGAATAAAATGATGAACCTCTAAATACATCTCTCATCACTTCATTCTTCACTCCTGAATCATCGACTCCTCACAACCCACTTGGTTATCCACCAAACAACGAATAACAAAAGATTAGCTTATAAATAAAAAGATTTCCTTTAAAAAAATCAATCATTAAGCTTTATCTTAATTCACCAATGTAACTTGATCACGTCTACGAAATAATTATTTGTTAACTTGACCATTTGGTGTTTCTACATGCTATACTTACTATGTCTTACTTGTATACATATGTGCTTACTGTGGAGATAATTAGTTTCAAAATTCGATACCTAGAGCGAAATTTCACACGCTCACTGTTAGGAAATCTATCACAGATGCCAGATCCCTAGGCTATAACTAGCCGGATCCCTCAAGTGAAGGATCCGTGGGATCTGGGTAAACAGAAGTGATTTCTTTTGCTTTCTTACATCAATCCAACCTTCCAGACCTTAATAAACTAGTTGAACAATCTTTATTAGGATCACTTAAACTTTCCTTAGACTCAGTTAAATCTCACATTCACTAATGGATTATTTAGGATCACATTCAAGGTATTTTTGATTTATCATTACTTCAAAACTCACCATCTTTCCACCCCAATGTGCACACATTGTTCTCTTTATCTCAAAATACCTAGTTTGATATTTCTCTCACTTTTAGCAAATTGATTTTAGTCATCTTTACCTTAAAATGATCTAAAAACTAGTTTTTTATTTCTTGTTAATTTTATAGAATTTTCTAAATTTCCCTTTGCTCACCATCTGGTCTCTATGATCATTTGACACCTTCAAAACTCTTAGTGTCATCCTTGATCACTCATTGGTGCTCATGAAATCTCTATTTCTTTCCATAAAAGACATTATTAGCTATCCTCACTCATTATGCTTAATCATTTAAGTCTCATACCATTTAAGACACCTGAGGAGACTAAATTACTCGAGACATATAGGTGCTAGACCCTATTAGAACCTCATCACTCTTTTTCTTGGCTCCTGAGAGCCGGATCCCTGGCTTTAGGCTAGCCGGATCCCTGGCTTTAGGCTAGCCGGATCCCTCAAGTGAGGGATTCGTGAGAAGCGTCTGCACAGATTAACTAATCTTACTTGATATAATCATCTCAAACCCTATTTGTTAATCTAAACACTCCACATTGTCTTGTGCATGCAAATCATTGCAATTTAAAGATTTTTAGTGGTTTAGGCTTTAATTCACTTGCCAAATTTATTCCATTATAAACCACTTGTATGTGTACTTCCAAATCACCATTCAAACACTCATTCTCAGTAGCTAAAACCTTCTCTTTACATTTCTCATTTTTACCATTTCACCATGAGAAAAGCGCCTAGTGCAAACTCAATCAAAGGACCTCCCAAGAAAATTGCTCGGGTTGTCCATGAAATCTCCTCAACCGAATCATCACCCGTCAAAGCCTCAAACACTAGAACTCCTTTACAACCAACTCTACTAATCAAACCAATTCCTAAGAGGCTTGTTCCCACAAAACAACCTTTGCCAAACACTACCATACCTCATAAACCAAACACTCTTATCTCCACCAAAGCAACAAGACTATCACCTCTAGTACCTAGAGATATCTCTTTCACCACACCACTTTCATCCCAAAACCTTCACAGCTTAGAAGACTTGCCACCTAGGCCTTCTCATCCACTGCCATTGCCGACATTCTCATCAATTGAGAAAATGGTGCCACAACAACCCTCTCACCAAAACTTTGGTGTTGAAACCACACTAGCACCCGTATCTTATTCTCCCTCACCCTCAAATGGTCCATTTTAGATTATGAGGAATCACCAAACTCAACAACCGGACCATATGAAAGTAGATACTTCCTTACCTCCACCGCCGACGCATATATCACCACCTTCATTCCTAGTTGAACCACCTCCAACTTCATCAAACTTGCCTCCACAAATCCCTCCATCCTTTGTGGAACCTCCACCTTCCTCATCAAAATTTCCACCTCAAACCGCTCCATTCTTACCACCACCATTCCCTAGCCATAACAATGATTGCTTTCATTTTCAACATGTCAAAGGGTTAGTTCATGAAGTACGTGATGAATTACGCTTCATGTTCTATCACCTTCTCGAACATTTTGATGAAGTAAACAAATCTAATCGTCCCTAAACATATGAATACAAGCACAAGTGGTGCTCTCCTCTAGTCTTAGGCACAACTTAGAATTGTTAGGAATTTCTCTTTAATACATGTTTGTATCATTTTCTTAGTTTTATAGATATGTATATCATTTCTCTTATTTTATTAAATGAAACTACATGTTTGTATGCTATATAGTTATGTGAATATGTTTGGTGCAACAATACATAACTCACTTGGACGTTTACGTCACTATTTATATCTACATTGTTTCCAATAAGTTGCAGGTACACGGTTCCCAAATTTTTGCCTAGACGGATCCCTCATAGGAAGGATCCGCCAGAACCGTCTAACAGAATCAAAATTTTGAACTAATTTGAAGCTCATTTGCAGGAAACAATGCACCATATACTTGTTTTCTAACCTTTGTTTTGTAGATTTTCAAAATACACATGAAGACTTTGACACCCTCAACAAGGGGAGCTTCTCGTCAAAGCAAAGCATTGCAAAATACTTGCAATACATTCACTTAGGCTTCCTAACTACTTGACGCCCTCATCAAAAGGTAGCACTCGTCAAGGGGGAGCATTTCGTCAAAGTTAAAACCATTGCAAAAATACTTGCAATACACTCGTTTAGCCTTCCTAATTACTTGACGCCCTCAAACAAAAGGAAGCATACGTCAAAGGGGAGCTAAGATGAGAATCTTTCTCTCATCTTACTACTTATCTTTACTTTTCTAACTCTTTCTCATTTTTTTTTACTTTTCACAAGTTTTTATCAAAAACACTTTCCACTATGTGTTAGTTTCTTTTCGACACTCTTTTTGTTTCGACAAAAAGTGGGAGAAGAGAGTAAAAACTCCAATTAAGTTTTTTACGAATTTTATTTTCTTCTTAAAATAATCTTATGTTTTGTCATCAACAAAAAGGGGAGATTGTTAATACAAATAAACCATAAAAATGTTTATTTATATTTTACGATCTTCTAATGTTTTGTCGATAACAAACGTAAAATCATTTTAACGAAATAAATAAAATACGTAAAAGCTTTGAGCCAATAGTTTACTAACACACTTTTA
The DNA here is from genome assembly GCA_019973895.1 of Chrysanthemum seticuspe. Classification (NCBI taxonomy): domain Eukaryota; kingdom Viridiplantae; phylum Streptophyta; class Magnoliopsida; order Asterales; family Asteraceae; genus Chrysanthemum; species Chrysanthemum seticuspe. Next base: position 91,943,282 of record BPTQ01000004.1, on the reverse strand, counting down.
CTAAACATATTAAAACCATCAAAACATGTTTAGTAAATAAGTTATATAAAACCAAAGACATTTTTATAAAACACTAACAAGTAATATTGTTGGGAAACTGATCCTTGGTTTTCAAAGTAGGCAATTGCCTGCTTTCCTTTGTAAAAATAGGGGTTCTCAAGGGGGGGGACATGTATCTGGGACTGAGATCAGGGGGGAAGTGTAAATTTTTTTAATTTTTTCCAAAGGGAAAGCAGGCAAGAAGCCTGCATGTTGTAGCAGGCAAGATTTCCCCAATATTGTTTACATCTTATAGAAATGTATATGTACTTTGTATATGTTGTAATGGGTAGGTAATAGGTAAAAACCAAAGTCCATAACCTATGACCCATGATCTATTGACTAGATACAATGAATCTTGTTGGGTAAGAACCAAAGTCCATAACCCATATCTATGGAGCATGATCCATAACCCATGACCCATTGCATCACATCATGCATGAAGTCATGTTGTATATTATCCATGATCCATGACCCAAAGTCCACGACCCATAACCCAAAATGCATAAACCAATGACTAGGTACATTGCATCTTGTTGGGTATCCATAATCTAATATCCATGACCCATGGTTCATAACCCATAACCCGGTTTGCAACCCAAAATCCGGACTAAACTGACCCAGTAGCCGGATCCCAGGATTTGGACTAGCCGGATCCCTCTGGTGAGAGATCCGCCAGAAACGTGGGACAGTAGGCACATTTTGCCTATAAATAGTGAGCCATTTCTCTGTTGCTCACTACTACTCTTAGATAAACTTTCTCTCAGTATTCTAACCTCTCTAACCACAGATCCAAAGGATCATTCTATGTAGTTTTATCTTTGTGTGATTCTCTAGATTCCTCTTAAAGGCGAGATCACCACCTCTTGAAGACGTGCAAGCTCAAGGTCATGAGCCGTGAAGCTTCGTCATCATCAAGACCACTGAAGTGCATCTTTTGATAGTTCTTTCCTCCCTCCACAGAAGTGTCGTGTTGAAGGCATTAGTGAACGGTGCCGAAGGTGTACAATCGATATGGTGCGTCGATGTACAAGTTGTGTAGTTTGGGTTAAAGGATGTTGATATCCTTTCTATTATTGTAAAAAGGAGTGTGTCTCCTTTGGGTAGTTGTGTTGTGGTGTAGTGTTGGGTAATAGTTCCTCCTTTATAATTGAACTCGGTATCTAGCCTTGTACTGGATAAAGTGTAGGAGACGTTGTGACAGGTTTGGTTCTACCTCGTGAAAGAACTCGGTGTCTAGCCTTGTACCGGAAAAAGAGTAGGCGACGTTGTGAAGGATTCTCCACCATATTAAGAAGCTTGTGTTGTGTAGTGCTTAGAAACTCTCGAGTAAGGTACTCGGGGAGTGGAGTAGGGCAAGGAAGGTGTCCTTGTAGCCGAACCACTATGAATACTCGTGTCGTGGTTTTGTGTTCCTTTACTCTTTATCTTTTGCATTACTTACTTATATTCTCATCTATTAATATCCAACACACAATGTAAATAGATTGACATAAGTCGATCTAAATACTTTAAAACAAAGTTTTAATCGGAAAAACTATTCAACCCCACCCCCCCCCCCCTTCTAGTTTTCCACATATAAGATATATGCACATAATTCATTGACTTTCAAAGATATAGTTGCTTGTGAGGTTATTCCAAGTGGGAGGCTGGAATGTAAGAAGAAATGGCTGCTCGGTCATATGTGTGCGCTCAGCAACGGTTACAGGAAAAGCAATGATGGCATCAATGGCTATTACTGGGAGTATACACTTGGTATGTTCATACATCTATTTATCTATATAAATGGTATGGTTTTTTCTTGCGGATGCAAGGCTAAGATCTAGGTTACCAAGAGTTTGTTGGATAAAGCAAAAGGAAATGTACTTGGTATGGAGATTGTCAGGGATCAGAGTGGTAATACTGTGAGGGTGTCACAATCCAGGGTTCAGAACGGGAAGTTGGTGCATACTTTTTTGGAAGGACACTCCATACTGTCGTTGAAGGAGTCTATCAAGGGACTGTGATGCGTTTGTTCTTGGATTACAGACGGACGTACGTTTTTTGTGGATTCTGATTATGTCATGGGTAGATCTACCACAGGGTACGGGTTGATGATACAGGGATGTGCAGTGAGCTACTTTGCAGCACATGGATGAGTTTGATCGTAGATTACAGACGGACGTATGGGTTTTTGTGGATTCTGACTATGCCATGGGTAGATCTATCACAGCGCACAGGTTGATGATATAGGGATGTGTAGTGAGCTGGGAAGCTACTTTGCAACACATGGAGGCTTTGGTGACAACTGAATCGGCGTATATCACAATTATGGAGGCTGAAAACGAGGCTATTTGGCTAAAGGGACTCTCAATAGAGTCAGGATCTAAGCTAATATTAGTAGTGGTTGTTGCTACGAGTACCTTGAAAAGTCGGTCCTCGGTTTGAGGTTCCAGCACTGTTGGAGTTGTTGAGTATCGCTATAGATTAATATTAAGCCTAAGGTAGAAATTGTTAGAATCAATCTTAATATTTGTCTAGGGGGTTAAGCGTATTTGTTTAGTTATAGTTTTAGTCAAATAGGAAAGTTGGTTTGCAATGGTCGGTTTTAGTTTTGCCTTGCAAATGATGGGAATCCTATCGATAAAGAAGAGGTATAAGCATCGCCTCTCGATCCAGGCAAGTTGGTCCAACAAACAACCGACTATGTTCACCTTTGTTCAACCGACTATGAGTCCACATAGGACTTGTTTCTTCCCCTCATCCTCTATAATTAGAGATGGGGGGGGGAGGGTTAATTTACCGTTTTATTTTCCTTCGTTCAATCATTTAGGAACAAGATCACGTGGCGTGTGTGTTTTACTTTACATTCATTATAACTTTTGTGTATGTGTCGAGTTTGTCAAAAGGTCATATATTAACCATTCTATATTCCATATTTGTTGAGTTTGTCCAACATTTCTTATATACATGAGTATGGACTTCTTTAACCTATAAACACCTTGTACCCATTTGACCAAACTTCAAGAGCCACTGTTGTTACCTCATTTGTTACAACTAGAACCGTCCATCACTACCGACACTTATCAATCGACCTCAACATTACCATATTCATTTGCAGCGGCCACCACAGATTCACCGCCACCATAGACAAGGACGAACCCAAAATTTTCACTCAGGTGTTGCACAAATTTTTTTGGAATTGTCTAGGACAAATGTTTTAATTTTTTTCATCGTATGTAATAAAATATGCACCATAAATACTTTTTGGTCTAAACTCAAGTTTCACTATAAAGAAATAAATTAACAAAATATATTATCGGAGGTTGTACATACAACGGATCTGGATGGGTCAATTTCAATGAGAATCTACAAAACTGGGACAAGAATTTAGAACCAAGATTTCGTTTCTACTAGTGAAATCATGAAGAGGAAGACAAGGAAATTCATTTGTTGGTTTACTTGTGTTGGCAATAGTTTTTCTTACTTCATTTGTGATAATGAATCTAAGTTACGTTTTCTAGCAAAGTGAATCTAAGGGTCCGCTTGGTTCAAAGTGAGTAAAGGGAAAGGGAAAGGGAAAGGAATGCAAAGGAATGAGTGAGGTGGGTAATCAATCCCTTACCCCTCAATTTAGTCTATAATGGTTCATTACCCATTACGGGGTAATCAATCCCTTACCCCTCCCTAACCAAGCACTATATAATGAGAAATATGGGCCCTTTTGAATACCTTACCCATTCCCCACCCCCCTTAACCCCTCAACCAAGCATGCCCTAAGTTGTCGGAAATCTTCTACCACTTTCAAAACCATGTATTGCAATTATGACTAATTGGGTATTAATGAATTGGTCTTCCTTTATTTTAATTTACTTGTTCAGTTTTAACTTTTTAAAGTATTTATGTTTTAACTTTGATATTAAGTATTTTTGTTTGTATTATATAAATTTGATCAAAACTATGTCAATTGAAATATATTTAAAACTTAATTTATTCATATATTTTATATCAAATGTTATATGACATAAAAAAAAATGTCGTTAAAGTCAATATTGAAAATAAAGAGTTCAAAAAGTTAAATAAGGATAAATGAATTAAGACAGCGGGAGTATAACTTGACAAAGCATTTGAAATCAAAAGATATAAAAGAAGAGAATAATGGTGTGAGATTGGTTTGCGGGTAAAGTGAAATTTGGATTGTTCGTTCAAGGTTTTTGATATGTACTATTATTAAAGCAAAAAACACAAATCAGTAATTCGGTTATTTAACGAGTGTTTGTTTAAGTTTATGATGAGAATTGATACTTACATCACATCTTTTAAAAATGCATCATAATTTGTGTATTACAGTTTGTACCGTACAATACTGTAATACACAAGTTATGATGCATGCATCAAAAGATATGGTGTGAGTATCACCCCCCTTATATGATAGGCTTATGAGCTTATTAGCGTATATGTGTTAAATAAACTTAGGTGGTGTTTGATAAGGACTTAAAGAGTCTTAATAGATAAATATGTAAATGTATTAAGTCATTAAATGGGTGTTTGTTTGGGACTTAAAATAAAAAGATGACTTCATAGAAAAAGCCATGGGGTGGAGGGTCTCCAAATTAAGTCATCCTCTTAATTATGCTTTTACATATTTACCCTCCCATTCTTAACCTATAATCCCACATATTTCATATAAAAGGGTATAACAATAATTTTCTCTGATTAAGACACTTTATTCAGCACACAAAACAAACAACCATTTAGTTATTTACAAACAGACAACATATATCCAGACAGACACTTTAATTTTACAGGACTTAATAAAAAAAACAAAACAAACAGGCCCTTAAACTAAGTGTTTCGCTAAACTTATATGAGTAGACTTATTAGTTTATATAAACGGTTTTTGATAAGCCCAAATTTTAAGGTTTATTTGAGTAAAAGTGGGCTTATATAAAAATATTATATAAAAAGACTTTTATATCTTTATTTAATTTTTACACTCATTTTGTTGATATAATTTTTTGTCATTCTATTTTATTAATTATGATAAGCTAAACCAAACATTTAGCAAAAGCTTATGAGCTCGTGATATATAAGATATAAGCCGCTTATATAAGATAAACATAAGTCCAATTTATAAGCTTAACCAAACACCTTCTGATATAATAAGCTAAAACAAATTCTCACAAAATCTCATAAATCACTTGTATTTTATTATCGGAGAAACTGACACTTTAAAAAAAATCAAAAGTCGCACGATTGTCCAATCACACTGATTTATTTTGAAGAGTTGATTTCCTTCTTTTATTTTTTCTTTTATTTATTATTTATTATTACTATTACTTTTTGCTATATTTTAGACTAGCTATTTAGAGAATTGCACAAAACTATCGTTGTCACTTTGGAACATCACTAACTAATTGCTGCTAACACAATTCAACAATATTCTCACCTAATTAGTTAATGACTTTATTTCCATCCAATCAAACACACGAAATCACCGATTATAATATGTAAACTAACTCCGATGGTTCTACAATAAAATAGATTATTTTTTTTGGCACCTTATTCTCTTTATGATCGTATGCCAGCGTATTGTTTCTTTGTTGTGAAAACATTTGAAAGTACTGTACTATGTTTCTAGGTATTTAAACAAGCATTATTTTGTTGTAACTACTTGATAAACACACAATAAGAAAGAAAAAAAAAATTCATGAAAATAATAACCAATTTTGGCAAAGGTTTTATTAAGGCCACTTAGACATTAAAGGTCCGTTTTGTTCATAGATGGGTTTATGATTATGATTTGAATTAAGATTTAAATTTTGATTTTGATTTGAATTTGAATTTGATGTAGTTATGAAATTAATTATTTTAAAATTTAATATTTGAAAAAAATAATATTTTAATATAGTGTGAAAAGAGAGAAAAAGAATATGGAAAAATGTCCATCTGCAATATAAAACTCACTGCTTTTATTCGAATATCAAAAGTGTAGGACTGTCGAATATGATGCCTTATTTCTTAATATGAATCTTAAACCAAACATTAGTTTTTGGTCTTCTAACTCCAAATCTCATACCAAACCCGGTTACCAAACAAGCCCTTAAAATTGCACATTCATATTCACAATTAAAACTCTAAAATGACTTTTATAAAAAAAAAAATAATAATAATAATTAAAAAAAATAATAAAATAAATAAAATTATAATAGAAAAAATAATAATAATAAAAAGACTAAAATACACCGTTGGTCCCTAAACTTGGCAGGACGGATCGCGATGGGACAAAACTCGCCCTTTTCATCGCCACAGGTCCAAACCTTGGCCATCAAATGCCAGAATCGTCCCTCGACCAGAATTGGGACAGTCAAACCGATTTCCTTCGAGGGTATTATAGACCATTCACTTTTTTGACCCAACCTTCAACCCAGGGACCAATTGTGAGTATGACTATTAGCCGTTTCTTCCCTGATACGCTGCATTTAATTTCGCGGGAACAAATACACCCACCCAACAAACAACTTTGCCAATCACATAAAACCACATTATCCAGAAACGATAAACTGCAAATCGAAATCAAGAATATAAATCCTCATTTCCAGAACTCAAAAGACCAACCCAACTTCCAACAAAACCATGTTGATCGATCGTTTTACCAACATGCCAGATGAAGTGATCACTAACATTTTGAATCGGTTGCCTTTGTTAGAAGCGGTGAGAACCTCTAGTTTAGCGCGAAACTGGAGGTCTAAGTGGACTTTGCTCACCGATGTCATACTTGATGAGGATTTCTTTTATTATTTAACATACGAGTTTGATGGTAGGTTTGTTACTAGATTCTTAAATCGGCTTATGGGTCCAATAAGAAAGTTTGTCTTCGCTGTAGAGCCAAGATCAATTATTGGAATAGACAACTTTCATTATGAACAGATTCATGATTGGCTCTTGTTTTTGGCTGACAATGGAATTGAGGAGCTGATTATTACAAACTGGTATGGTGACCCAGTTACGTTCCCAACCCAACTTTACTCTCGTAGTGAGTTGAAACATCTGGTACTTCATGTTTGTGCTATGGCTACTTTGGAATATTTTCATGGCTTTCCAAATCTACTGAGCCTAGAATTGATTCATGTCAATTTTCTAAGCGGTACAGTTTGGGACTTTATTGTTGGTTGTCCCTCACTTGAGTCTCTTAAAATGAATCGTCCTAGTACAAACGAGATGAGACTATGGGATATTGCAAAACTTGGGAATTTGAAGAAGTTACATTTGTCATTAGGTCGTTATAATGTTGTGACCACAATCACAACATCCGATATCTTTCACTTGACAAGACTTCAAAATCTTGAGACCCTTACATTGGATTTTGGTGATTGCACGATAAGAACAATTTCAGTTTTACAACTTATAATTTAACAATGTTATAGAGATGTGTAACAGTAATGAAATTTAATCTGTAAAAATTCTTGTAGTTGATACATGAAGCTAATCCTAGGATGAAGGTGCCCTTTGTTTCCCTGATTAACCTTAAGCTGTCCGATGTCGATTTTGGGAATAGTGTTATGGTAGCGTTCACCTTTGTAATGATTCGGTCATCTCCGAATTTGAAAATGCTTGATACCAGAGTAAGTGTAATGCTGTAATACATATGTATCAAATAAAACATTCCTAAATTGCCATGTTTGTGTATCTCAATACTATTTGATTTTTCAGGCTGCAAACATGCTTAGTGATCTACCTTTGCAAAATTTTTCCACTGTTGTAGACACAAACACATTCAGCCACGGTCAGCTACAGACGGTGGTGTTTCGAGCTTTTCCCAGAACAGAGCATGAAATAACTTTAATAAAGTGTATACTTGCGTGTTCTCGGTCGCTAAAGACAATCAATATCAGGCAAAGCGATAGGAGTCATGATGAGAATGAAAATACTAGGAACAACTGGGAGTTGGCTAGGAAGCTGTTGAAACTCCACCGAGCTTCCCCCACAACCGTGGTAGATTTCTTTGACTGATTGTAGTTTAAGTTTGGGTTGAATACCCTTGGACAATTAATGTTGCAAAATAGTTTTGGAAATTTTGTACAATAATTGTTTAAATGGTTTGCTTAAAATTAGATTGTTCATATGTTGTTGTTTGTGCGTATTGTAGGTGATGAAAGTTTGACATTCGAAAGTCAAACTTTCATTTAGCATTTTAATTTGATTGTAGCAAGTAAAACTGCATTTCCAGTTTACTTTAGTTACTCAATACTTGAAAATGGTGAATGGGTTAACTGTGAACGAGAGTCGTAATGTCAGAAGGATTGAAAACCTTTGGAAGATTAAGTGCAAAAGGCATAATGGTATTTGAAGTTTGATGATAAGGATGACTAGTGTAATGTTCAATAATATATAGAATGGTATTTGACTTTGTAAAGTTAATATTGCAAAACCATTACTAAATATTTGTTTTGGAGAGAATTGATAATTTGATATGTTTTAGAAGTTTGACTTAACAAATTCAAACTTCTAATGGTTTTACGTAAGTTGGCAACTTGAGGGACCAATTGTGTATTCTAAAGTGATTATTGGGCGGGAGTTTTAAGTATGACAACGGAAACCAAGACAAATTCAGGGACCGAGTGTGAAAAAAAAGTAACTATTAGACCCTTCACCGTCTCTTACCGGAGACGATATTAACTAGTGCACACCAAACGATACACTCATCTACCACTTTTTCCACACACACACAACTTTCCAATGGCAGATTTCCCCATTTTAAACGAACTCATAGAGGTGGCTGATTCGCCAAATCTGAATGATCGTATGGCTATCTGGTTTGAAGAAGAGGCTGCCCAAGAAGGGATTATAAGGAAGCTAGTTCTTCAGTGCATTCAGCATCTGAAGACAGGAATCATCAAGCGTAGGGAGCTGATAGAAGAGAATCAAGCTCTGGGACCTCGTGGAATTGCGCTTGACTATGTGGATGCGTTGAACAAAATCCAGTCGAGGCACACAAACCAACTTGCCCAACTCATACAGATTGTTGGTCAAACAGATGAAGGTATTCGGTTCAACCAAGAGTTTGTTAAGAAAATGGCTGAACATAATGCATGAATTTTTGGTTTTCCATGGGGTAGATAAAGGCGGTCTTTTGGGTGATAGTTTTGCTAAAAAGGGTATGTAAATTAGATTTGATGTAGTTGGTTATGATGTTTAACAAACTTTATTAATGATAAAATATCATTTGGGTTATGTGTTGTTTAATCTGTTCTTGTATTGTGATATTGGGTGTATTTTAGTGTTATTAGTATCAACAAAACCAAACATCCCCTTATATCAGCAAAACCAAACAGGCCCTTGTATCAGCAAAACCAAACAGGCCCTTGTATCAGCAAAACTTTAATCAGTAGAACCAAACACCCCCTTGTATCAGCAAAAGCAAAGGCAATGGTTTAAAAAGATGCGGTGAAAATGCAAATACTTTGGCACTAAATCATAATATATCAAATAAACATCCGCTTGTATCAGCTAAACCAAACGGCCCCTTTTATCAGCAAAAGTTGTTACAGCAAAACCAAACACCCCCGTATCAGAAAAATTAGAGGCAGTGGTTTCAAAACACGGGTTCAAAATGCAAACGCTTTAGCAGTAAACAACAATGTATTGACAATGGTGTATTGTAACATCTTGAATTTTGACTTACCAAAGTCAAACAAACTTATGAAAACCAACAAATTGTAACTTACTTGGGTAAGTCAAACCTATTAAGAAATGCAAAACGATTTCAAACACAATTACTTAAATAAGAACACAAAATTTTATTCATCGATTTCATGTTCTCAAGAACTACAAATGTTTACTATCATCTAAACATACATTTAGATAGACCCACAACTCTCCCTATCATCGTTTTCCTTCTTTTCCTTCCTTTCCTTCCTTTCCTTAAGACATTTAAACAAAATTTCCAGATTTTTAATCCTTTCTCCCAAATCGTTAAACTTTGATAACAACATGTCATCCTCTTCCTTCTCCTTCTTAACACCCAAACGCTTTTCATTTGCGCAGTCTGCTTTCCTCAACGAACTCAACAAACCCTTCCCCTTATCGTTTTGTGCCATTATTGTTTTTCTTTTAGCTTTGGGAAGAATGTGTGTTGATTGTATTTTAGGGTTCACTCTTGGTCGTAGATACATATATGGTTGAATGTTGGGTTACATTTTAACTAGGTTGGGTCAAAAAAGTGAATGGTCTATAATACCCTCGAAGGAAATCGGTTTGACTGTCCCAATTCTGGTCAAGGGACGAATCTGGCATTTGATGGCCATGGTTTGGACATGTGGCGATGAAAAGGGCGAGTTTTGTCCCATCGCGATCCGTCCTGCCAAGTTTAGGGACCAACGGTGTATTTTAGTCTAATAAAAATTAAAGCGACTAAAACGTAGTTACTGTTTGTTAACGTCAATGATTACATTCAAGGTCAAATTGCTTTACGTATTAAAATTATACCATGGAGTTTATTTGCAGATGAGATGTAATTGATTGGCTTTTAGTTATGTATTTGGTCTTTTGTTAAAAGATAAGGGAATAAGGTTGTTTATAGTAGCTATTTGGGCTTTGGGATTAGGGATGGCAACGGGGCGGGGAATATCGGGAATTGTATTTACCATCCTTATTTCAGTTTTCACTCTCCATCCCTATTCTCGTCTCCATCCCCATCGGGGAATTGATTTACATCCCCATCCTCGCCTCCAATAGGGATTGGGGATCCCCATGGGGATTCGGGGATTTTCAATCCTTATGAACTAACATAAATTTTCCACCAACTCATCGAAAATATAAAGAATGTTAACTCATAAAGTGTTTCAAGAAACGTGCGTGCATCATACATAGTAGGATTCATTAAGATTTCAATTCAACTTTAAAGCATCTTCAACAATGTAACATCACATATAATATAAAAACAATATGTATCATGTGTCTATTCAGACAAAATAATAAGTAATATGTTGTTTGTGCTTATGCTTCTAGTTCTAAAGGTACTTGATTATATAAATATCACATATGCATATAAATATACATGTCGATACTCATGAACATATATACATATACATATACAAGTTAATCGAGTATGGATATAACATATAAATTCTAAATACTTATGTAACAACTGGTAGTTTTACCTTACTTTTATCAGTAATACTTATCCATTTTCTACGCATAATTTTTTTTATAATATCGACTTGTTTGACTACTACCCTTTCACGAGACGTAACTCACATTTTCAACGAACGTGCTTACACACGGACCGACGCCGACGTCCTTATGTTTATTTCACATAAACATACTCAGGCCCGGATTTGGGCATGTGCGGGAAGGGCAACCGCACAGGGCCTCCATTTTTTAGGGGCCTCAAATTTCTAAAACTCATGTATAAGTATATAATCGTTTTTGAAGGTTTAGTTATGTTAATAGATGATTTAGGATGGAATATTAAAGATTTTTCTGAAAGAAGAAAATAAAGCTTAAGACAATAATGGTGGAAAATAGGATACGCAGATTTACCGGAGAAGACAGCGGTTTTATTGGAGAACACAAAGACAAAAGTGTGGTGTTTGGTGGGGGGCACTTGAAATTTGATTCTCTTTTACCCTTATTAGTTTTAAAAGTTTTAATTCAACCTTTGTATTTATAATATGTATCATTTTCGCTCCTTATCTCTATTACAATTGAACCATCACACATAAAATATTTCTTTATTTCAAATTTGAAACAGGTCTTACAAAAAACATTTTTGTTATGATATATTCAAAATAAATATAAAGCATCTAACTTAATGAAATTATTGCAATATTTTGAAATCAAACAGTCACATCTAAAACGAAAGAGGTATTCCAAGTTGTTATTTTATCGTAAAAGGGCCTATTTTGAAATTGTGGCACAGGGCCACTAAATTTTACGGGACGGCCCTGAACATACTTATATGTCAAGTACCAAAGTTTTACCAACTTTCATTTTACCACTTTACGTTAATCCGTTAACGTACGATTATTGAGCGTACAAGCTGAATTTTGTTATCTAATAAAGTCTTTATGAAATCCTAGAATTGCTATAAATACAGTTTTGGGTAACTAAACCATAAACCTTCAAGTACAATACCCCAAAGTTAAAGTACAAACTTTTAAAGCACAAAACCCTACTATTACGATATCTCCCGGTATAAACCCTAAACTTCCAAAACCATGATTTTATGTGGACGAATCACAAACCCTAATTAATAGGGACATGTTTTCTACAAAAATATAAAAGTACAAGTTTTCCAAGCCAATGTACAAGTCATTAAAGCATAAAAAGGTAATAATTATATTAAGCTCATTATAAACCTCAGTGTACTCACCCTAAAAGCACATATTACAAGTATTTCATGCACAAGGCTTTAAAAATATATTTCTTATATTTAGCAACCCTAAGTACAAGTCCTTAAACCTAATGTACAAGTGCCTAATGCATAAAACCTAAAAACAATACTTTTACTTATTTTAAACTTAACTAAATTAATCTAAATTTTTATAAACTTAACTAATGGCTTAACCATATATTTTCCATATCACTAAAACCCTAGTAAAACCCTAAATAGACTATGTACAACATCTTATAGCCTTGGTACCACCCCTTTAAGCCAATCGAACCCCTAGTTACATTATGGTTAAATATGAACTAAAACCTAACTAATTTAGTTCCTAAGTCCTACATGTTCATCTTCTAGCCACAAGAGACTCTTTTGGTGCCCTAAGCTTCCACATAGTCATGTCACCTTGATATTTTTACTATGGTCAAAAGGGTGGGAATTTTACATGAAGGAGATTTTACCGCACCATCCTTTGATCCCCATTCCAACACTTGGCTACATACAACACCAAGACACCTAGTCTTGTCCCCTAATACACAACATGATGACTTAGACACCTTCCAAAACCTTCTCATTTCCACTCTATAAATAGCAAGGCATTCTCATGCATTTTGCTCATCTTATTCGAACCACACCTCAAACACACACAAATTCAGTTTCTCTATGATCTAAGGGTTCTAGTAGAAGCCAAGGAAGGATGGTCTAAAGCCTAGGAGGAAGGAAAGAGCTTGGTTTCACTTTAGAAGCTCCTATGGTCGAAATCCCTTTCTAGTCGATTCCAAGAGTTGTAAGTGTATTAAACTCATTCAATTTCGTTATCATTTTTAATATCAAGTGTCTACTGTTAAAAAGGATTTTATAAGGAAAACGTAGCAATTTGAATCACCTAAAACGGTCACACGAGTCAAAAGATATGGTTTAACAAAGTTTACAAAAACATGTCCAAAACTTTTTGTGGACAGACAGACCGGGCACACAATTCGAGGCCTTTCTGGTCCGTTTCATGAAAAAGTTAAAACACGAAAGTTGTCCGGAACGATGTTTTCTTCAAAAACTCTGGAGCACGGGTCCTGAGAACGCAAAACGAACGCTAATTTTAACCAAAATCTTAACAGCTGTTATATATATGTTAGAAAATCAGGTCCAACACCTCTATTGCGCCCTATTTTTCTACATCGGGTTAAAGGTATTAGGGCCAACTAAAGGACCTTTGTAATCACCACCTAGGACACTCTAAAACGCCCCCTAACCTGGTTGAAAAGCCTTAGTGTCATGCATAAAAACTACCCTACTTTAGAGCCATATGTCCTAAAAATCAAAAGCCCCTATACACCAGGTCTTTGGGAAAACTTGGGATTTTTGATAAATTCGATCTTGAACTATCCTAGAAACATTGAAAATGAGTTAAACAACATGTCACAAGGTTGCATGCAAAATTATAAAGTTTTAAGGTTTGAAAACAAGATTTTCAATTTGTCAAAACTAGACTAAGTAGCCCTCTTCAATAATTAATATCTCGCTAATTAAAGGATTGTAAAATATGAGAGTTACACCGTTTAAAAGAGCTCGCTGCAAGGATTTTAAAGCCTCAAGAACGTCTTTAAAAACTCTTATGGTCTCTTTTATAATCAATCAAAAAGAAGGTGACTCGTAAAGATTTTCACAAATAACCATTGTGTGCACTTTTCAAAATTTGAGTCTTATGAGCTATAGGATGTTAGAGTATGACTTAAAATGAGTTAATTAACATATTAAAATGTCCCTAGGTTACACCGTAAAAGTTAATGGGTCAAAAATGACTTTTTATTAAACCGCGACGTGGCCAAGTGACCATGTTCACGGGTTTGTTTCTCCCTAAACCAAAGATAAATAAAATATGAGACCTATACCATCTTAAAGAGCTTACAGCAAAGTGTTTAAAGGATCAATCGTGTCGTAAAAATATTGGCTTGTCTCGTGTAGCATTTGTCCTCTTTTGGGCTTGTTGTCACCAAAACCAACACTCTTTAAATAAGGCACCTAACCCCCTATTTTGGGAAATTATTGCGACCAAACCGTAAGAGCTTAAGACTTCTAGTTTGAACCATTAGAAATACCACCCGACAAACTCTTGAAGGGATCAAGAGCGTAGTAAAAACCTCTCAAGGCCTCGCTTATATTTACCCTTACTTTTGTCGACTAAGGCCCAAAACAAGTAAATTTTTCTTAAAAAACTACAAGGGTAGAAATTATAATTTTTGAAAGATAAAGTTTTCTTGGGCTAAAAATGTAATTTCTTCAAAGTTAATAATACAAGGGCTGATTTTGTCAATAACCCATAGTTGAGGGTATAAAGTGTAAGGGTAAAAACCGTAAATACTCAAAATTGTAAAATTTAACATTTTTGAAACATATTATATTTAACAAGTTGGATTTCGATAAGACTTATAAACGATCAACCGAGCCATAAAAAGAAGTATGATAAATATTACTAAATTTTGAAGAGACTTCATGTTCACCCAACCATCGATAAAGCATTATAATCACATATAGATGAATACGAATACTTAAACTTGACATATCGATTCAGATCACGTGTTGAAGCCATTTACCATTTCACTTTTAATTAACTTTTGACATCAATCAGATTTCCATCCAAGGTGAGTCATAGCCCCTCTTTTCCTTATTTTGAACGTTTTGGGGGAGATACATGCTCAAATATTGCTTGATATTTTTACATTTATTTTAAACTCTTACGAATTACCGTGAGTTTCATATCCCCATTTTCAATTGTTTTATACTATTTTTGGGGGAGATACATGCTCAACTATTTTCATTTACATTCAAAAGTACTTTATACTTTTACATATTACTGTGAGTTCGTAGCCCCGTTTTTATACTTGTTTATTAGTGCTTTGGGGGAGATACATGCTCAACTAATTGCTTTCACTTTTATAAGTACTCTAAAAACTTTTACATATTACTGTGAGTTCATGGCCCCTACATTTACTTGCTTTTAAACTGTTTTGGGGGAGATACATGCTTAACTACTCGTTTTTACTTTCACAAGTACTCTAAAGCTTTTACATACTACTATGAGCTCATAATCACACTTTATACGTTTGCTACAAACCTGAACACAAGTACTATCTGTATGCGATCCTGATTGTTATTGCCTAAGTTATACACTATTGCCACTAAAAGTCCCTCTATCATGAACCATTAATCACTTGCGAGTGAACGCGAATATAGTGAATAGATCTATTGGCAGTTGACGCTCCACTTGTGTTGCTGGATAAGTAGCCAAGTGCACTTTATTTGAGAACCCCATGGGAAGTTGGCAAACTCCTACCCGAGGGCCTTGTTACTTACATCATCTCTATGATGTCAGTAACTTACATCATTAGTTCATTGCTATGATGTCGTACTGTTAAGGTTTGCGTATCATGAGGCTTAGAGCAATAATACGGTACTGCAATGATACTAATGCTGCAGTACAACAACATGACCCAACCTTGAAACTTGTGTTTAAATGATTACTAAACAAACGAACTATGGGTGTATAACAACGTAGCCCACTACTTATTTTATCGATATCTGTATTTATTACGATCATCACTCAAACTCGAAACTACTGAACTCAACTGTTTTATCTATAAACTCTATGAACTCACCAACCTTTGTGTTGACACTTTTTAACATGTTTATCTCAGGTTCGTAATTTATAAGGATGGCACGGATACTCAAGAAGGCTATATTATTATTCGAAAACTTATTTAATAAACTGTAAAACCATTGGGACCTCATTTTGTAAACTCTGATATTTATATAAATCGAATGATAAATCTTTTTAAACGACTCAATTAGGGTTCGTTTTCTATTGTTATAACTGTTGTGCCATGAAGTAACACCCAGTTTGAATTCCGCTGCGTATCACGAAATTGGGGGTGTTACAGATTGGTATCAGAGCCGCAGTTATAGAGAAACGGGTCTAGTTGAGGTCCGAACTATAACTATTTTTACAAACAAAACATTTTATATCCTTTCTCTCTCCGTGCCTTTCATCCTCCAGATAATTACGTGACTTCTAGGTAATTTATGCTACATTTTAGTATACTGATACATATGCATATACTTCTGAATACTTTATATAAATAAACTTATCTGCATATGCTTATTTTAAGGCATTACGGCTTACATGTATTTCCCCGAGCATGTACCTACTTCTAGACGTAATTTGGATGAATTCATTGGGCGGGTCTAGTTTTATATCAGTTAATTTAGAAAGGCCAATATTCTTTTTTTAGCAAATATGAGTAAAATCTCAAACTTGTGATAGGGTCGTAGCCTTCTCCGGTCTCCACTAAGGTCCGCCAATGGTTAACAACAACAAATAAGAATAAAATAAAAAATAATTATAATAATAAAAGCATAACAATAACAATAAGAATAAATGTTGTTTTTAAAGAACAAACAGTATGAACTAAATTTACTAAAATAATTGAAAAGGTACTAATTTTACACTTATGCCAATTTAGAAAATGAGAATTTTACACTTAATACAGGGCATTTAAATTTAAGATTAAACGCTAAAAATAAACCCCATTTCCCTCTCTTTTCAATTTTTTATTCAAAACTCTGGCACTTTTTTTCTTTTTCTTTTTTTTTTCTCAATGATTAATTTTGACAAATGTTAACCGAAAATTCAATTTTGACTTCAATTAATCAATATGATTACTTTCTTTTACCACATAGGCAAAATGAAGATCTCCTATTGGTCTAGTTAAAATTTTGAGACAATACATTTTTGTAAACTACCCTAAAATGATTGTTTTCCTCCATAATATTGATACTCCTAAGTTTTATGCACATATTTTATATGTTGACTACTGAAGAAACTAGATACATGTCAACTAGATATATATGTTTATTGGATAATTCAAACCTTACAGAACTTGCACGTTTCGACTAAAAGTTATAACCATATAAATTACATCACGTTTCATCCTTTTTGTCGACCAAATCGACAAAATAAAGTCAAGACTTAGAGAGTATAATAAGTGAATAGATTAAAGGCAAAATGCATTACTCGGTGCAAAACGAACACCATTTTAGTACCTTAATTATCATCAAATCACAAGAAAAAAAGGGATAAAGTCTAAAACTAGTAAGTGATTGTGGTGTGTAAGTCAATCTTGGTTATCCACAAACCATGTTGTGAAAAAGTGTAAAAGAAGACATATTATGATTGCAAGGAATTAAATAGGTGGTTAATATTGTTAAATGAAGTGTACAACAAAAACACGTGAAAGTTTATTATTAAAGGATAAAAAATCTAGTGTGAAGTTGGTAAATTGTCAACTCGTTGCTGTTAAGATGGTAACAACGCTCAACTTGTTGCATGTAAAACATTAAAACAAAAGAGAGTAGACTTGTGAAGCAATTAAGCATTGATTAAAATTGGTGTAGAGGTCACTGGTGCACCAACTTGAGTTGAAAAACAATTTGGCTTGCTCGATTATCACTACTGAACCAAGAACCTACTTTAACTACCTCAAGAAACAAGCTCATTCACCTCTATATATAAATCAACCATCATTCATCTCAATTCTCACAACTCATATACAAACAACCATTCGAGTCCCAATGGCTTGCTCGACCAGCATTGTTAGCAACACGTTCTTGAGCCTCTTGTTGATCTTTTCAAGCTTAGCGTCGTTCACAAATGCTAAAACTCACTACCATGGTTTTTTTGTATGTGTTTTTTTCTTTATTTTGTTATGAGTTTTGATATGCAATGATACTAACTATTTTGCATGGAACAGATTCAAGAGACGAAAGTGAAAAGATTGTGCAAAACCCATAATTCCATTACGGTTAATGGGCAGTATCCAGGCCCGACATTGGAAGTTCACGATGGTGATACTTTAGTGATTAAGGTCGTCAACAGAGGAAAATACAATGTCACCATTCACTGGTATAACATAATGCCTATGAACACGTATATGAAACTATTATAACGACTTGTACATGGTCAACTAAGACAATTTTTCTTTGTAATTTGCAGGCATGGTGTTAGACAGATTAGGACAGCATGGGCGGATGGACCAGAGTTCATCACCCAATGTCCGATTAGACCAGGAAAGAGTTATACATATAGGTTTACAATTTCAGGACAAGTAGGAACATTATGGTGGCATGCACATAGTTCATGGCTCAGAGCAACTGTTTATGGTGCTCTTATAATTCGCCCAAAACAAGGAGATTCTTATCCCTACCCTAAACCTAATCGAGATTCGGTCATTATGCTTGGTAGGCAGCTTAAAAATCTAAATAAAAAAAAATGTGGCAATTTGATTAGTTAGCGTTGATTTGGGTTCTATCCAAATGGGTCAAATTTCAAAACTTGGCTAAATAAATGGGTCATAAGTTTACCCAAAGTGTTCTCAAGTTGCTTAAAACCTCCCTAAATCAAATTTTTGAAAAAACTTGTGATTTGCTCTTTTAACAAACACAAAAATGGAGAAAAAGGTATTGATGGGTCGGCCCAACCCAATCCAACCCATATTATTTAAATTCAGCCATTCTGACCCAAACCCCCTACCCAACTATTTGGTCAACTCTAAAAGAAGCATACTTCTTGTGAGATTGAGGCACCTGACTTAATAAACTGATGCTGTTGATAATCAGGTGAATGGTGGGATGCAAACCCTGTCGATGTCATAAAGGAAGCAACAAGAACAGGTGGAGCTCCAAATGTTTCTGATGCGTATACAATTAATGGTCAACCTGGTGACCTCTATAAGTGCTCCAGCAAAGGTTTGCTACTATAAAATAAGCTATAATAATAGCATAGAGTTATGGATCTTTGAACTGATGACCTATTTTTAAAAATGTAGATACCGTCAAAGTACCAGTGAAGTCAGGAGAAACACATCTTCTTCGAGTGATAAATGCAGCATTAAATCAACCGCTATTTTTCAGGATTGCCAAACATAAACTCACTGTTGTGGGAGCTGATGCTTCCTATGTAAAACCCTTCACCACGTCGGTCCTCATGCTTGGACCAGGTCAAACCACTGATGTTCTCATAAAAGGTGACCAAACACCAGGTCGATACTATATAGCTGCACGCGCTTATGCAAGTGCTCCACAAGCACCCTTCGACAACACCACTACCACCGCTATTTTGGAGTACAAGGCCGCTAAAAACACTTCTTTAAAGCCAATTATGCCTACTCTCCCAGCTTTCAATGACACAAAAACAGTCACTGCTTTTACCACAAAATTCAGAAGCTTAGGAAAACCCAATGTTCCTAAAAAGATCGATGAGCATCTCCACATCACTGTGGGCCTTGGAATTAATAAATGTCCACCAAATTTCAAGGCTAGTCAATGTCAGGCACCAAACAGGACCCGCTTCACAGCGAGTATGAACAATGTATCTTTTGTGCTACCCTCAAAATTCTCACTGCTACAAGCACACCACCATGGGCTCTCCGGTGTATTCACCACTGATTTTCCTGCAAAGCCTCTGAAAATTTTTGATTACACTGGTAACGTAAGCAGGTCTCTTTGGCAACCTATTCCTGGAACAAAGGTTTATAAGTTGAAATATGGATCAAATGTAGAGGTACTGTTGCAAAACACAAATGTTTTCACATCAGAGAACCACCCGATCCATCTACATGGATATGATTTCTATGTAATGGCTGAAGGATTTGGGAACTTTAATCCTAAAACCGACACTGCTAAATTTAATCTTGTGGATCCACCTCAAAGAAATACAGTTGGTTTACCACCCAACGGATGGGCAGTCATCAGATTTGTGGCAGATAATCCAGGTAAATAACCGGGAACACACATATCCACAAGTTTTACATAATTAGTTAATGTTGCTAAATATTGTTTATTTTTTCAGGTACTTGGATTATGCACTGCCATTTGGATGTCCACATAGGATGGGGGCTGGCCACGGTCTTTCTAGTAGAAGACGGGGTGGGACATCTGGAGAAGCTAGAGCAACCACCAGAAGACTTGCCCGTTTGTTGATACATCATATCAACAACAAATTTCAAATTCATAAAATCATCATATAGGACTTAGTTTTCTAGAATTATAGGATTCTAATGTTGTTTACTCCCAAATTGCGGAGGTGTAGTTATTTTGTTGTAATTGTCTCTTTACAATTGCTTATAAAAGGAAATTCAAATTAAACAAAACTTCCATAATTTTGATCTTAACACTGCTTCTGATAGCTCATCCGTTAAAACTAGACAACTCATGTAAACCGCAAGTGGTTGTTGACAGTAATGAACTCAAGCTACTCCTAATGCAGTCTAGGCATAACTCATCTAACTACATTAATGACTACAATTCCTTCATAAAACTTCTGATATCCTATGAGAGTCGATACAAAATGACTAGACATACGGTGCACGTTAACTTTATAACAAATAGTCTACCAGAAATTAACTTTAGGAATAGATGTCTTAACAAATACTAGTAGTATCTAGAGAGATGTTTTAACTAACACATACTGGGAGGGCCATAAAGTGTCAATCAGATAGCGACTTCAGGTCCTACATTTTCTCGCTGATCATACATCAGGGGTGTTTGGGATTGCTTATTGTTGGCGTATATGTCCGGAAGACATGCAGTCCGGCAACATCGCTGGCCGGACGGCATGTCTAAACCGTCCGGACGACAAATGACAGTATCCAGTTTTTAAGGGATTCTCACCACGTGGCCTATCAACTAGGGTGGCTATAGGCTTGCAAACAGGTAATATAGGTCTGCACGAACAGTATATCTACAGTAACGAAGGTACATAGTTGGGGTAGTATAAATACCCCAACACATTTAATGATTTCATAGACATAAATACACACACTTACATTAACCACTGCATTTATTACCATCTCTACCCTCCAGCTTACTTTCACGCCGGAGCTTGGTCCTGGACATCGTCCAGGGCGAGGCTAACGCGTGTTGCTTATTGTGCAGGAAGGAAGGCTTATTCCCTCCGGCATCGTTGATTAAAGTAGGACCCTCCAGCCTAACCGGATAGCGGGAATTTGCTTCAACAAATTGGCGCCATCCGTGGGACCCTAATTCATTCTACCAGAGAACCGAATGACAGGTCCGGAGTTACGGCCTCCCCCAGAACCTACCTCCCGCCGGAACATATAGGCGGGAGCGGGGTCTTCAACACTGAAACCTCTGGAATGCCGGAACAAATACAAACCCAGATGGCATCCTTAGAGGCCCTCTTTAGAAAGTACAACGCAACGAGGGCCGATGTCGTCAAGCCGGTTCGACTTGCTTTCACAGACGAAGACGAGCAAGAGGAAGACGTTGCACCAAACCCTAAAGATGATCTCAGCAAACCACATAAGGAATTGGCCCGGTCACCCTTTACAAGGAGGATAGTGGAGTTCGCTGGCCCCAAATGCATCATGCCTGCTAACTTGAAGCTGTATGATGGTTCGGCTGATCCGGATGATCACATCAACCGCTTCGTTGGAGCAGCAAATCAAGGAGAATGGCCGATGCCGGTGTGGTGCCGGATGTTCCAACAAACCATGGACGGAGCAGCACAAGGGTGGTTCAGCAATTTGGAACCGGGGAGCATTGACAGTTGGGACGAACTAAGGGAACAATTAACTACGAGGTTTGCTCTGCGACAAAAGAACCTGAAGGATCCCACAGAGATCACCCGGATTGTCAGGCAGGCAAATGAAACACTACCGATATTCAAAGAACGATGGACCGACGAGGCTAGCCGGATACCGGGAGTGCCGGAGCTCATGAAAATATCAGCGTTCATGGGTGCTCATCGGTTCCCTGACCTGTCTAAGAAGTTTTCCGATCAAATCCCGAAATCCGTAAAAGAAATGATGACCAGGGTGGACGATTATATCCGGGCAGAAGAGGCTGATAAAAACACCGAGCTGCCAAGGGGAGAAACCCATGACCTATCCCGGAAGCCAAGCAGTCAGGTCTCAAGAGATAGGAATCTCAGGGGAGGATTCAATGACAGGAAGAGGGGCGACCGACGGCCTTGGGAAAGGAATGATTCTCGACAGAGAGAAGTCTTCTCCCCTTATGTCTCTCTAAAAGCCGAAGCACGACCCCGAAATGAATTCAGACGTAATGAATTCAATAAACATGATGGTTCTCGGATCCAACTCTCCGGCCTTACTAAACAGCCCAAAGAAATAATTTCCACCGAACACCACCTAAATCTGCCCCCACCTCCCCCGTTACAAGGGAAGCCAAGCAAAGAAAATGAGGATCGGTTCTATGAGTACCATGGAGAAAGAGGCCATCTCACCAATGACTGTTATCATTTAAAGAGGCAATTGGAAGTGGCTCTTGAATCGGGGAAGTTAGATCACTTGGTTAAGAATGTCCAGCAAAAAGGAAAGGAAAGGCCGAGAGGTCACAATGGGAAAGGAAAAGTGATCAACATGGTCCGTCAATACTCGGAGGATCGTAAAAGAAAGGGCAGATTCTACGATGAAAGCTGGATGAATATCCCTATATCCTTCCCCCAGATAAGTACGGATGACCTTTCCGACGAGCCTTTAATCGTAGAAGCCGAAATAGAAGGATATTTTGTAAGAAGGGTGTTTGTAGATGAAGGCGCCTCCGTCCAAGTCATGTATGAACATTGCTTCAGGAACTTTTATCCTTCCATCCAATCCCGGCTGCAAGAAACGAGTTCTCCGCTGGTAGGATTTTCCGGCGAAGTCATCCGGCCGATGGGTAAGATAGAACTAGAGGTATGCATGGGAGACCATGGTCTGTTCCGGACAGTGATGATGACGTTCCGGTAGTGAAATCGCCTTCCCCCTACAATATAATACTGGGCCGAACGGGTCTCAAAGAATTAAGGGCCATACCCTCTACTATCCATGCAATGATGAAATTCCCCACTCCGGAAGGGATAGCCACTCTGATCGCCAAACGAGCGGTAGTCATGGAATGTAGGAGATTCGAGGAAGGGCAAGAACCCCGGAGAAGCTGCTCTTCCGAAAGGGAAATAGAAACTTGGGATCAAGAAGCTCAGGAAGGCCAAGAACAAACGGAAGACATCCTAGTTAACGCAGCCTACCCAGAGCAACGGGTAACCATAGGAACCAAGTTCTCACGAGAATGCCGGAGACAACTCATCGAGATCTTGAGGAAGAACAAAGATATTTTTGCCTGGGAGCCGGCAGACATGACCGGGGTGCCAAGACGCCTCATACATCACTCTCTCTGCGTGAACACCTCTGACACACCGGTGGCCCAAAAAAGGAGGATGTTCTCGCGAGAAAAGAACCAAGTAATTAACAGAGAAGTGGAGGAATGGGACAAGGCCGGCATAGTCCGGCCGGTAAGGTACCCGACATGGATATCCAATCCTGTGTTGGTTAAGAAATGTGACGGAAGCTGGAGAATGTGTATTGACTTCAAAAATCTGAACTCCTCGTGCCCGAAGGATTACTATCCTTTGCCGGAGATAGATTGGAAGATTGAATCCGTCATGGGGTATAAGTATAAGTGCTTCCTCGACGCCTACAAGGGTTATCACCAAATCCAGATGAATAGGGACGATGAGGAAAAAACTGCATTCTACACAGACCGAGGAACATACTGCTATACAAAAATGCCATTCGGACTAAAGAATGCTGGGGCAACCTATCAACGGTTGGTAGACTTCGCTTTCCAATCACAGATAGGGAGAAATTTGGAGGCATATGTGGACGACATGGTCATAAAAAGCCGAACAGAACGAGAAATGATCGCTGACATCGCGGAAACCTTTGACAACCTTAGGAAGATAAACATGAAGTTGAACCCGCGAAAGTGTTCTTTCGGGGTGGAGGAAGGTAAATTCCTCGGCTATATGGTGACATCGGAAGGAATAAGGGCCAATCCAAGTAAAACAAAGGCTATAATGGAGATGAAATCTCCGGAAACCTTAAAAGAAATGCAAAGCCTGAGTGGGAACATCACTAAAGAAAACAAGGACGAATACCGATGGACGAAGGAAGCCGAGTTGGCTTTTCAGGAGATGAAGAGGTTGATACTCGAATTACCTTCTTTATCCACACCGAAGCCGAAGGAGCAACTGTTCATATATCTCTCTGCCTCTTTAGGAGCCGTAAGTGCGGTGCTCCTGGTAGAAAGAAATGGGAGACAGTTGCCGGTGCACTATGTCAGCCGGACACTACATGAAGCGGAGAGATACTACGCCCCTATAGAGAAGTTGGCTTTGTGTCTGCTACACGCGTCCAGAAGGCTGAGGAGGTATTTCGAGGCTCACCCCATCCGGGTCATAACTGATCAACCCATCAAGCAAATAATGAATAAACCGGAAGTCTCGGGAAAGTTAGCCAAATATGTTGTGGAGCTAGGAGCATACAATATCACTTACACTCCTCGCAACGCGGTCAAGGGACAAGTGCTAGCAGACTTTCTAACAGAAGTGCCGGTGGAATCTGGAGGTAGGAAAAGTCCGAACGTGATGGAAATAGAGGAAGGAGAATGGTTATTATACACAGACGGAGCCTCAAATAGTAAGGGATCCGGAGCGGGTTTAGTTCTCATCAGCCCAGAAAAGGTAGAACTGACCTACGCCCTGCGGCTAAACTTTCCTAGCACCAACAACGAGGCAGAGTATGAGGCCCTGCTGGCCGGCCTAAGGATCGCAAGAAAACTCAAAATCAAGGCTTTAAGCGTGCGGGTGGATTCAAAACTGGTGGCCAGTCAGATCAATGGGGAATTCACAGCCACCAAGGAAAGCATGCAGAAGTACTTAGCCCAAGCAAGGAAATACATATCCGGCTTCCAAAACTTTAAGATTCGCAACATTCCGAGGGCCCAAAATCAGAAGGCGGATATATTAAGTAAACTAGCGGCAGTGGCCTTCGATCACCTGACCAAAAAAGTGCTCGTAGAAATCCTGGAAAGGCCGTCAAGAGATGAAGAAGTAATTAATACCGTAGTAGAAGAGGAAACGGACAACTGGATGACACCAATCATCAAGTGTCTGGAAGAGGGAGTGTAGCCGGAGGATCCCAATGAGGCTAGAAGCTTAAGAATGAAAATTCCGCAATATGTTATGGAAGAAGGGGTCCTCTTTAAGAAGGGTTACTTGGTACCGATGATGAGATGTGTAGGGTCGTTACAGGCAAATTACATAATCCGAGAAGTGCATGAGGGCTGCTGTGGGATGCACGCCGGACCAAGGACCGTCGTGGCCAAGCTTATGAGGCAAGGATATTATGGGCCTACCATGCACCGGGATACCCGAGAAGAAATCAGGAAATGTGACTCTTGTCAGATACACTCTCCGGTACCAAAACTACCCAAGACGCCACTAACGTCCATCATGTCCCCGTGGCCCTTCTACCAATGGGGAATGGACGTGTTGGGCCCCTTTCCGGAAGCTCCCGGCCGCATCAAATATGTGATTGTGGCAATTGACTATTTTACTAAGTGGATAGAAGCGAAGCCATTGGTCAAGACGATGGGCAAAGATGTCATAAAATTTGGAGTGAATTACATAAATCGTCCTTGTGGTTTGCTATAAATTACGGATCTTGTCCCTGTGGTTTTTTTTTTAGCGGGTTTCGTCCCTGTGGTTTACAAAAGTTACGGATCTTGTCCCCCGTCTGACCCGGTCCCAAAAAAAGGACCTCCCTTGCAAATACTTTCTAACGTGAGGGGCCAACGTCATATTTTGGTGTTAACGATCGGAGTTAATTACATAAATCGTCCTTGTGGTTTGGTAAAAGTTACGAATCTTGTCCCTGTGGTTTATTATAATATTTTTTTTTTAAAAACTGTTTTTTCTTTTAAAAAAAAATTAATTTAATTAAAAAAAATAAATTAAATTAAAAAAAAAACAAAAAAAAAACAAAAAAAAAACTTTTTTTAATTTTATTATAAAACGAATGAAGCCGTATAAAAAAACGTTTTTATACGGATTTCTCTATTTTTACGTTTCATTTGTTTTTATACGGTTTCGTTCGTTTTTGTATGAAAATGTATGAAAACATTTTTGTACAAAAATGTACGTTTTTGTATGAAAATGTATGAAAACATTTTTTCATACAAAAACGAACGAAAAAATGTACGTTTTCATACAAAAACGTACATTTTAAACAAAAAAAACGTACGGTTTTGTTTAAAATGTACGTTTTTGTATGAAAAACGTACATTTTAAACAAAAAAAACGTACGGTTTTGTTTAAAATGTACGTTTTTGTATGAAAAACCTACATTTTAAACAAAAAAAAAATGTACGGTTTTGTTTAAAATGCACGTTTTTGTATGAAAATGTACATTTTAAACAAAACCGTACGTTTTTTAAAAAAAAAAAAAAACGTTTTTGTATAAAAACAAATAAAACGTATAAAACGGACAAAACCGTATAAAAACGTTCTTTTATACGGCTTCATCCGTTTTATAATAAAATTCAAAAAAAGTTTTTTTATTTTATTTTATTTTTTTACTTTTTTTATATTTTTTTTAATAAAATTAATTTTTTTAAAGAAAAAACAGTTTTTTTTTTTAAAATATTATAGTACATTTTAAACAAAACCGTACATTTTAAACAAAAACGTACATTTTAAACAAAACCGTACGTTTTTTTTGTTAAAAATGTACGTTTTTGTATGAAAACGTACATTTTTTCGTTCGTTTTTGTATGAAAAAATGTTTTCATACATTTTCATACAAAAACGTACATTTTTGTACAAAAATGTTTTCATACATTTTCATACAAAAACGAACGAAACCGTATAAAAACAAATGAAACGTAAAAATAGAGAAATCCGTATAAAAACGTTTTTTTATACGGCTTCATTCGTTTTATAATAAAATTAAAAAAAAGTTTTTTTTTTGTTTTTTTTTTAATTTAATTTATTTTTTTTTAATTAAATTAATTTTTTTTTAAAAGAAAAAACAGTTTTTTTTAAAAAAATATTATAATAAACCACAGGGACAAGATTCGTAACTTTTACCAAACCACAAGGACGATTTATGTAATTAACTCCGATCGTTAACACCAAAATATGACGTTGGCCCCTCACGTTAGAAAGTATTTGCAAGGGAGGTCCTTTTTTTGGGACCGGGTCAAACGGGGGACAAGATCCGTAACTTTTGTAAACCACAGGGACGAAACCCGCTAAAAAAAACCACAGGGACAAGATCCGTAATTTATAGCAAACCACAAGGACGATTTATGTAATTCACTCTAAAATTTGTGTACGAAAACATTGTATGCAGGTATGGTTTGCCGAAGATCATAGTCACTGACAACGGAACCAATTTCGTGAATGACCCATTCAAGAAATGGTGCGAGGGGTTAAAGATCAAACAAATAAACACAGCCGTTGCGCATCCGCAAGCTAATGGACTAGTAGAACGGGCAAACCGAAGCCTGGTGGATGGGATAAAAACAAGGTTAGGAAGGGAGAGAGCGGGATGGCTAGATGAGCTGCCCAACGTTTTATGGGCGCACCGGACGACTCTCAAAACATGCAACGGAGAAAACCCTTTCAGCCTGACGTATGGCAGTGAGGCTGTAATCCCAGCGGAAATAGGGATGCCCACACACCGGACGATGATGTTCCGAGAGGATCAGAATGAGGAACAGCAACGCCTGAATCTAGACCTCTTACAAGAAAGAAGGGAAAACGCTGCCATACAGGAAGCCAAATACAAGTCGCAAGTAGAACAATACTACAATCGGAGAGTCAAGCCAATGAATTTCAAAATAGGGGATTTTGTCTACCGAAAGAATGAAGCAAGCCGGGTGGAAAATCAAGGAAAGTTAGGACCTAATTGGGAAGGGCCTTATCGTATAATAGGAGCAAGTGAGAATGACTCTTATAAGTTGCAAACAATGGAGGAGAAGGAGGTCCCTCGGACCTGGCACGCTATAAATCTTAGAAATTGCTTCTTATAGTTGCTATTGTGACAGGATTCCTATTGTCTTTGTGTAATCCGAAAGGACTATGTATGATCAATTAAATGATGAAAGTTTCCCTGCGGAAGGGAGACAATTTTCCGAAACTGATGTGATAGTATAACGATTCCGACGGCTGGCCACCGTCGAGTATGGAAAATAACAGCCGATGTGACAATATAACGATTCCGATGGCTGGCCCCCGTCGAGTATGAAAAGTAAAAACTAATGTGATAATATAATGATTCCGATGGCTGGCCCCCGTCGAGTATGAAAACATAAAAATACCCAAATAAGGAATGCCCTCAAACTTCATGAGGATGCCCGGAAACCGGATGCACGGCCTGCTCGGCCGGATGCCCTTAGAATAACCTAAGGAAGACATCTACCCAAGTGATGGATGCCCTCTAACTTCATGAGGATGCCCGGAAACCGGATGCACGGCCTACGCGGCCGGATGCCCTTAGAATAACCTAAGGAGGACGTCACAAAACCAAAAGAGAGAAAGAAAAGGCAAAAGGAATACATGCCAAGAAAAAAAAGAGATCCATTCACAAAATTAGGTAACGGTAAACAAACATTGTTAATTATTACAACGACATTATATGAGTACTTGTTCACAAAATACAAGTCCTAAGAATGTCCGGACTTAAGCATTCTCCTCGGCAACATCTACCGGAGTCTCGGTAGTATGAGGAGCCTCGGATGGTCCGGGGGTGTCCTTTCTGACAGGAACCTCCGGCTCCAGGTTCATCAGATCCCCCAAGGGCAAGCGGCAAGAATCAGCAAGTTTCTGAATAAAGGGATACTCGGCTTCAAAGAGTTTGTCATATTCAGCCCTCCACAATTTTGGAGCATCCCCGTTGACCTTCCGGATCTTTTGCAAAGCAACCTCCGTCTCTTCCTCGGTCCTGTTCACCTTGGCCCCGGTCACAAACCCTGCCTGGTAGGTCAAGCTATACACTTTAGCCATACTATTTTTATACTCAACGCTCCCAAACAACCGACGAACAGCCGAGGGCAACAGCATCCGGACAGCATTCTGCTTAACCACCTCACTCTGAGCGACCTCGGCTACCAATTTGCCGTTTTCCACCTGCAGAGTGGCTAGAGATTGGTCTTTGACAGCCAACTCACTTTCCAACTTCCTTATTTTTTCAGCCTGAGCACTAGAAGTCTCCCTCCACTCATTTCGGTCCCGGGTTACCCTGTCAACCTCTTCCTCCAAATATTTCTCTCTACCAGCACTGGTTTTCAGATCGGAGTCTAGTTTCCTCAACCCCTCTGTCAACCTTTTATTCTCACCTTCGGCGGCAAGGAGTTTCTCCGCAAGCCCCTCGCAACCTTTGTGAGCTTCGTTCAGATAAAAGTAACCGTTAGAGAGATCCCTGAACCTCCTTAACAGTTCGCCCTGGACTATCACACTTTTCCCAAAATCTTCGTACGCCTGGCGAATGAGATCAATATTGTTCACCTGCTCCAAAGCCTCTCTCTCGACCGGAGTGGCAACGTTGTCAATCATCTCTCTGCAGGACCGATACGTATTTATCCGGACGTCGTCGCGGAGACCCCACTAGGGGAGGAAAACATTGGTAGCCTCATCTGCAGCAAAAAGCAAAAGGAGATAGTGAGGGAAAAACTTTAGTAAGTAGGACATGGACGAAAGTAAGATCAAAGCATACCTGAATCCAACAAATTGACCCTCTCAATGTGGTCGGGACCGCGGCTACGAGGGGCAGATTGGCCTAGAGGACGGCAAAAAATAAAGTTAGCAATTAGGAGTGATAAAATGAAAGAGGTCTGCGTGTGCTTCAAATGCTTACCTTCGGAGTTGCGAAGAGGAGAGTTCACCGGAGGAATCGGGCCTCCTACTTGAGATAGTGGCGTCTGTTGTAATTGATCACCGCCCCCGCCCTCGTTTTCGCCCATCCCTTCCCGAGCCACAGCTACACCCCCACCCGCGGCAGCAACAGTAGGAGTCCCCTGTTCAGCGGTGAGGTTTAGATTCACCCCTGGTTCATTTGGATCAGCTTGGTTGAGAGGATCCGCATTTACCACCGGAGAGCCTGAAGAAAACTGCTCAACAAAACCCGTCTTTCTTTTCTTCTTCTTCTTATTTTGGGCTTTGGATGTGCCCTCACCACCCTTCCTCTTGCCCGCCTCCCTTTCTTTTCTCTCCCTGGCTTCCCTCTCCTTTTTCTCCCTAGCCGCCACCACATCCGGATCAGCTTCCTCTGCTCTAATGGCTAGGAGGTCCTTAGGAGGAATGGGTGCACCTACCGGAAGGGGATCCGTTGTTCTTTTTGGTACCTCCCGAGTTGGGTCAACGGCGGGCCCTTTACTCACCACTGTATCATCCCATTCGGGGAGCTCAAGATATTCAGACATATTGACAACTGCGAGAAAAAAGATCATTAAAAGCAAAACACAAGATAATATGCACGGCAAAACCTAGGGCACAAGACAAATAATTACCATGACCCTCGGCATCCTTTAGAAGAGGCTCGAACCCCGGATTCTTGAAGACCGAAGATAGATGGCACATCCATAACAGACTTATGGTGGGTTTCCTTAGGAAAATGAGAGTACCGCTCAGCTTCTCGGCATCCGGCTCGGAAAAACCGTCCGGGTAAGGATCCGTTATCCTGGAGTCTTTGTGCCTCCAGGCCATGGCATGCGGGATCGCCCTACGGTCAATCAAGAAAAATTTCTCCTTCCAGTGCTTAAGGCCGGTCAGCACTTCCTTAAAACATTTATAAGCTTTTTTACCCGTTCTACTCTCGAAAGAAAACCAGTGCCCCTGCTTGCTCAAACGGTAAAATGCCCGGAACAGGGAGACCCTAGGACGAATGCCCAAACTATAACACCTAATTTCAATAAGGGTCACTCGGTTCAAACCCAAGGGAACCAACTGGGAAAAATGAACTCTAAAATGTCTAATCACGTTTAGCAGAAAGGTCGAGAAGGGAATCCTAACACCTCCGGTATCCAACTGTTGAGGATATATGCCAATTGTATCCGCCGGGAGTTGGTCCATTGTCATATTGTCCGGAGGAAGACGGGGACGAAGGTCATGGGGAATACCATATTCTACGATTATATTGTCTAGCTCGGGTTGTGTCAGCTTAGATGTATAAATATGCATATCAAACTTCGGAACTACCGAAGGTTGGATAGCCTCGGTCGAGATAGGGTTACTCTGTTCTTCGGTCACTTGTTCGGCCATTACTAAAAGGATGTCGGAAGGGATATACAAATAATTACAGGGAAGAACGAGACGAACCTTATAAATTCGAAGAAGAAGAAGAAGATATTCCGGAGAGCAAGAGCAATGTAAAAAGTCAGAGAGATGTGTGAGAAAATAACTGTGGTAAAAAGCATTTATATAGGCAAGGGAAGAAACCCTAGCAGGCTGTCAGGCTTCCCATCAGTCAGTAAAAGGTGACGTGGCTCAATCTTGCCCGTCCACGTCAATCTCGGAAGGCGAGAATACACGGATGAAAGCCCATTAGACTGGCAGGCCCATCAGAACAGCCCAAAAAACCACAAATGTTATTAAACCCCACCGCGAGGCATTTCAAAAAGCATATTTAGGAACATTATATACTCTCAAGTATTGCACCACCGGTTCTCACCCGGTAATCCAATACTGGGGGGGACATGTTGGCGTATATGTCCGGAAGACATGTAGTCCGGCAACATCGCTGGCCGGACGGCATGTCTAAACCGTCCGGACGACAAATGACAGTATCCAGTTTTTAAGGGATTCTCACCACGTGGCCTATCAACTAGGGTGGCTATAGGCTTGCAAACATGTAATATAGGTCTGCACGAACAGTATATCTACAGTAACGAAGGTACATAGTTGGGGTAGTATAAATACCCCAACACATTTAATGATTTCATAGACATAAATACACACACTTACATTAACCACTGCATTTATTACCATCTATACCCTCCAGCTTACTTTCACGCCGGAGCTTGGTCCTGGACATCGTCCAGGGCGAGGCTAACGCGTGTTGCTTATTGTGCAGGAAGGAAGGCTTATTCCCTCCGGCATCGTTGATTAAAGTAGGACCCTCCAGCCTAACCGGATAGCGGGAATTTGCTTCAACACTTATTACATTTGGGTATAATGTAAAGTGGTCACTATCAGCTTAACTTCTAAAATCAAGTCCGTCCAACTATTAAAGTATTTTATAGGCCACCCAAGTATATGTCTATTTTGTTTACATGCGTTTGAACCGAAACATGGTTTAAGACAAATAAACCAAACTTTTAACTCTTCCATAGGTTTACAGTTTATCAAATAGAGAAAGCAACACTAATTTTTTTGTCTTTCGATTTTTTTAAAACTTATCTTCGTTATACGACACGTTTTTGCTACATTTGGGGTGTGTTTGGCAAAAGTAGTAGTGAGAAGTAGCGGTGAGCAGTAGCAGTGAGCTGTGAGCAGCAGTCACAGCTCAGCGTTCAGCGCTCACAGCTCACAGCTTCTTAAAGAAGCATTGAAAAATGAGCATTCCTAAAATTAGCAAAGCTCACAGCTTCTTTGCCAAATAACTACTAAAAATTAAAATGCTCATAGCTCACTGCTCCAAAAAACTCCTCACCACTCCGTGCCAAACATACCCTTTATATAAACTTATATCACAGTTTTCTAAAAAAAAAACAAAACTACTATATCAAAATGCAAATCCCGAACACCACATGTCACATTTTTGTTATGTTTAAGGGTAAACGATATCACGCTTTTAGGCTGTAAACATAGCATTTTGTCATTTTACAGTTAATTAATCTAAAACTATTTTATGTTAGACATTAAATTGTTAACGTATGATATGGATAGACTCTAGTAGTCAATTAGTAGATAATTACAAAGCTTTAGTTGTACAAATTTATTAGTGATTACTCTTGATTGGTGGGGTTTACCTAATATAGTTTTCATATCTCCTATATGTAGCCATCGATTGATCTGTAATGGGCAAGCAAAATCAAATAACATTTATTCAATATTCATTCTCATTGTGTATATTCTTCATGGTATCAAAGCCTCCGTAAACACATCGATCCAAAATTCTCACCAGCCTAATTTTTTTTTTTCTTTTGTTCGTGTTTGTTCTTAGGTAACAAACAAAGGATCTTGTTCTTTGGTAACAAGAGGTTTAATATATAGTAGTACTTGTTCTCGGTGGCAAGTATTTCGTCTGCTCGTGTGTGCTTTGGGTCACATATTATTTGTTGATTTTCATACAGTAACATTCATTATACAGTAACATATACACATCATTCACTCCAACAAAAACCCTACTGCCCACGTTTTTTTCTTTTCCTAATACAGTACCATGACCGGATACGATGCTATTCCCGTTATCCTTCTCTCAGACTCTGTAGGTATGTTAGGATTTAGTAAATCCGGTTATTAAAGTGTCGGTCACCTCAAGTATATGTAATCGTTAGAAAGCTCGTAGTCGTAGTTATTTTGAAGTTAAGTAGTATTTAGTTAAGTAACATCGTGGAGGACGGACGGGTCTTTACCCACTGTATGCCTCATCCACAACTCGTAGGTGGCGATTTGTGTAAAACTATAAATACTCTCTACCTCCCATGGTAGAGAGTTGGAGCTCATAATAATACTTTCATTTTCTCTCACTAAGTTCCCAAACCTCTAACTCTTTCTCTCTCTAAAACCTTGAATTATACGCCCCACTTGATCATGTTATGATGTGTTTGTGAAATCCAATATGTTACAAATGGTATCAAGAGCCATGGTTTTATCATCTCTCTTACTTATCCTTAGATTTCTAGTGGTTTTATATGGTTTTTGAGTTTGAAAAAGTTTAGTGGTTTTTGCATCATTTGGATCAATTCTTGTGTTAAAGTTTGAATTTTGAGTGTACTTTTGTGTTTAGAATCATTGTAAGTGCTTGGGTTTGGATTTGGAAAGCTTGAATCACTGTGGTTGAGCTTGTTTTGGATTGAAAAGTGTGTTTTTGAAGTTTTTCAAGGTAGCGACTTGAGTCTCGTTGTGAATTTCTTCGTAGCGACTTGATTCAGTAATTTCTAGCGAGTTGTAGTGTTAGTCGTAGTGACTTGA
Organism: Chrysanthemum seticuspe; assembly: GCA_019973895.1. Lineage (NCBI taxonomy): Eukaryota > Viridiplantae > Streptophyta > Magnoliopsida > Asterales > Asteraceae > Chrysanthemum > Chrysanthemum seticuspe. The sequence continues at coordinate 91,908,831 of BPTQ01000004.1, read as the reverse complement.
GCTTAGCGACTTGTCTATTTAGACAAGCCGACAAACAATACAAGTTAGTGGATTCTCCACTACGGCTAGCGACTTGGTGGAGTTAGCGACTTGCTTTTATTATTTCTAGCGACTTGTACTTATTGACGACTTGATCTTAGCGACTTGGATACTTAGCGAGTTGTTCTTTAGCGACTTGTATGCTTAGCGATTTGGTTCGTTAGCGACTTGTGTTCAGCGACTTGATTCACAGCGACTTGTGGTTTAGCGAGTTGCTACTTAGCGACTTGGTGCTTAGCGACTTGGTTCAAGGATTATAGCAACTTGGTTAATACTTGTTTCTAATATGGTTTTCTCTTGATTTAGTAAAATCCCGTGAAAGAATCTATTTCCCGGTTTAATCATAGAGTTATAAAATCCCCGTGAAATCTGTAAACATGTCTACCAATGTGCCTACAATCATTTCTACTGTAGCTGAGGACGTTCAAGCAGCTGGTTCAGATACTCGTCCACCCATGCTTGACAGAACTGACTACGACTCTTGGGCTCAACGAATCAGATTGTACTGTCTTGGTAAGGAAAATGGAGTTAACATTCTCAAGTCAATTGATGAAGGACCGTATCAGGTTGAGACAATCAGAGACATACTTGACACTGCTGCAGATGGCTCAGTGATATTAGGACTGGACAGACCTAAAATGTATGATGAACTGACTGATAAGGAGAAGAAGAGATACGATGCAGACATCAGGGCTTCTAACATCATACTTCAGGGTTTACCTAAGGACATTTACAAGCTGATCAATCACAACACTGAAGCTAAGGTAGTTTGGGACAATGTCAAGATGCTACTCTCGGGTTCTGAACTAACCAAGGAAGACAGAGAATCTCAACTATATGATGAATTTGAGCACTTTAAGATGAAGCCACAAGAAAGTGTGTATGAGTATTACGTGAGATTCCACAAGCTTGTGAATGATATGAGGAATATCAAAATGACCATGCCAAATATTCAGCTGAATTCAAAGTTTGTGAACAACATGAATCTCGAATGGCATAAATTTGTCACATCTGTGAAGCTAACCAAAGGATTGAAGAACACCAACTATGAGCAACTGTATGCATTCCTTCTTCAGAATGAGAGACATGCTATGTTTGAAAGAATGATTCTTGAACAGTTCAAAACTAAACTGGGAGAAACAAGTTCATCAAATGATTCAACAGCTTTTTACACCAATGTTGGAATTACTACCAAAGCTTCTCAAGTCATACCCACGGGTAATGGAAATCACAAACTCATTCCCGATCCAAGTTTCAAGCAACCTGATGCCAATGCAGTCATGGAACACTTTATCAATCAACTGGCTCTTATGGTTAAACAAAACTTAACCTTCACTCCACATACTAACAGTCTTCACACTAACAATGAAATCAGGACTACATCCAATCTACACAATCATGCTGTTGTCAGAGATGGAAAGGTTATGGTGCATCCAGCTCAAGGAAGACAGTATGAACAGGGAAGAGGAGGAGTAGGTGGAGGTTATGTTGCAAATCAGAATCGGGGAAGGAATGGAAATCATGGTCAAGCTAAGCCAATTAAGTGCTACAACTGTGGTGGTGATGGACACATAGCAAGGAACTGCACTTCTCCAAAAAGCCCTCAAAATGCAGAGTACTTCAAAGACAAGATGCTACTGGTGCAAGCTCAGGATAATGGAGCTGTTTTGGATGAAGAGGAATTATTGTTTCTTGCTGAGGGTAATGCCAAGACAATGATGCAGATGTGGATGAGCAGCCAATTCAGGAGATAGGTCATAATCACCAGAATGCCTTTCAAGTTGCAGACTGTGATGCATACGACTCTGACGTCGATGATGAACCTACTGCACAGACAATTTTCATGGCAAGCATTTCTCCAATGGTCTCTCCAAAGGTCTCATCATCACAGCAAGCTGGTCCATCCAAAGAATCAATCATCTCAGAGGTATTAAAACTATATGATGATGTTGATCTGCAAAAGATACATGATAAAGTGCAATCACAGGAAACTTGCGACTTAGATATTGCTAATATGGGTAATAATAATATTGTCCCATATGATCAATATGTGATCCAAAGGGAGAATGTGATTGAACCAAGTGATATATCTTCTGCAGTCTATGATGACTATGTTTGTGAAGAATACACTGCATGTGCCCCTGATGATTCTGTCATTTCTGAATTGAATGCCTATAAAGAACAAGTTGTTATTTATGAACAGCGTGCTAAGTTTGAGCTAACTACCCGTGAGCAGGAAATGGATGACCAAATGCGTACAATTATTAGAAAAAGTAATTTTAAAGAAGAAGTGTTAAAACAAAAGTTAAATTCCTTACAAGAAAAGCTTTCTAAAACTGTTATGCAAAAGCAAGAGCTTCAAGATAATGTTAAAATGATTAAACAAGAATTCAGTGCTAAGGAATCAAAACTTTTGAATGATTTTTCTAATCTAAAAACTTTGAAAAACAAGCTTGAAAATAAGTTGTACGTACAAGGGAATACCATTCAGACTGCTCACATGATCACTAAGCATAGAGTTCTCAGCGATAAGCATAGTATTCCCATAGTAGAGAAACCTAATCCTGAATATGGTAAGATAGCAAAAGCTGCTCAAAATGTGATCTATGATGGTAATGAAATCCTTAAGCCTAGGCAGAAACCTAGTTGCGCTGAGTGCAAGGAAGAGGATAGAAAACTAGATGATGCATCTAGAGAGAAAATGGATAAGAAGCTTAACGATCTTGCGTGTAAAAAGAATAACATAACTATCAAACCCCACAATTACACTAAGGAAAATTGGATCTCCCTGAACATGTTTAAGCCTCAAACTCAATTAACCCCAGAACAGATCTTTTGGAAGAAAGATATGGATAAGCTAAAAGTTAATGTACTTGTTGAAACAAACACTCCCCTTAGGAAAATGCCTACAGCTACTGTGTATCCTCCAAATACACCAATGCATCTAGTTCCTAGATCGATTGCCACTAATAGCAAAACCTTAATAAGCCTGTATGTTGTTTATCAACTATTCGTTGATTTTAAGAAGACATGTAAGAAAAGAATCACACCTACAGGGAAACTGAGAGGGAAAGGGGTTTTGAGCAAACTAAAGAATGTTATTTAACTGAGGTCATGCCTTTCTTTAAACAATTAAAATGTCAATTTGAGAATCTTCAAAAAGGAATAAATTCAGATATTAAAGAAATGGAAAAGGAATTTGATGCAATGATAGTTGAGGTCAATGATTATGAACAGGAACTCAAATATAATGAAGTTGAAAGAAAGAACTTGCATATTTTAAATGAGAATTTGATTTCGAGTTGTGTTGCTCAAGATATGTTTTATACTGTTACTAAGCACTCTATTACTGCTTCTCGATTTCATGAATTATCTATTGCATTGAAAGTTTCCCATGATCGTGTCATTGAGCTTGAAAACAAAAACTCAAAACTAAATGAGAAAATTGATCAGGATGATCACGATAATTTGGTAAAACATCTTTCTAAACTAGAAGTTGAACATTTTGATTTGCAACTAAAATATCAACATCTTACAGAAAATGTCAAAACCTCAAATAGCAAGACATCCTCAGATGTTCCAGAATTTGATGCAGTTTTTCAAATAAACAAACGTGACGAACAAATTCAAGCTCATTGTAACACGATCAGAAAATTGAAAGCCCAAATTTCATAATTAAAGGGTGAAAAGAACAATGTGACTGGATCCCAAATGCCTCCTCCTTTAGATTCTCAGTATTATCAGACTTTTCATCTTCAAAACTTGGTTAATGTTCTACAAAAGGAAAACGAGGGTTTTCTTGAAGAAAATGAAAAAGTTAAACGACACTTTAAAGAGTTATATGATTCAATTAAAGTCACTCGTGACAAGAACAACGAAAAAATAACTTCTTTACAAAAGGAAATTGAGAATCTGAGGAGACAGGAAAAAGGGAAACTACCACTTGTCTTTAATGAGAATGTTGCATCAAGGTCATCCTCCGACTGCAAATATAATGTGACTATTAAATACATTCCTCCTCATCTCAAGAATAATGAACTTGTGTTTCATAACTATTTTTCTCACCTTAAGGATAGTCTAGAATGTCTCCGTGAGATTGTGGAAGAAGATTACATACATAAGCCTCTTGATAGAGAAATTAGGTTTGCTTGCATTCAAGCCAAACGATCTCAGGAGCTGCTAGAATGTATAAAAGCAACATGTCCTAAATCCTTAGGTTCGAAAGGTAAAGTTGTGATGCCTTGTTCTATTCCTAGTGTCAAGCATACAAACCATTTTATGCCCACTATTAAGAAAATGAACTCTAATGTGCCTTAAAGTAGTTCAGATCCCTACACGTCTAGTTCAGGAATACAAAAATAGATCAACCAACTAATGTTCCCATAATTCCTTCTACAGGAGTAATCAGTGACATAAAAGCAAGCGGGTCAAAGCCTCCGGGCAATACCAAGCAAGATAGGACCTCGCAAGCTAGGAATGTGCATTGGAAGAGAGTAGAAGATCACCCTAGGAATATTAAGTTTGAGTTGAATAAAACGAATCGTGTTGATTCTAGTATTAGCTATAAGCGTACTGTAATTAATTCGAATTCTGCTACTATCCGCAAACCACGTAATGATGACTGCTTGATTTCTGTTACTAATCATGAATGTGGTGTGAATGATTTGTCTAATGCTGTCAAATGCCCAGTTAAAACTGTTAATGTTAAAAATCTAGCTAAGAAGGCTAAAAGGCAAAGGCGAAAGAAAGTTAGAAAACAGTGGAAACCCACAGGAAGGGAATTTAGTAATATAGGTTATCAATGGATACCTACTGGCCGTAAGATTAATGAGCTGTACCCTAAATTTGCTAAGTCAATGCCCACTAGAAAATGGATGCCTACTGGTAGAACTATTCCCTTAAGAAGTTAACATACTTTGAATAGGTCAAATACGGACACTAGCACTGCATCTATTTCTGATGATTCCATTGTTTCTACTTCTGATGTGGGTGTTCCAGTCACTGTTACTAACCAAATGGAACCCATTCTTGCATGGGGACCCCAATTATCTAGTTATCCATTCTTGTTTGTGTTCAATTGCAGATCGTTCAAATCATTTTGTGGTACCTGGACTCAGGCTGTTCCAAGCATATGACTGGAGACCAGTCACGGCTCATGAACTTTGTAAGTAAATTCATCGGGACTGTTAGATTCGGGAATGATCATTTCGGTGCAATTATGGGTTATGGAGACTATGTTGTAGGAGATAGTGTGATTTCTAGGGTGTATTATGTTGAAGGTCTTGGACATAATCTATTTTCTGTTGGACAATTTTGTGACTCTGACTTAGAAGTGGCCTTCAGAAAACATACTTGCTTTGTTAGAGAACTTGATGGTGTGGAACTTCTCAGAGGAACTCGTGGTTCAAACCTATACACCATCTCTATCGAAGACATGATGAAATCTTCACCCATCTTCCTGCTGTCAAAGGCTTCTAAAACTAAGTCATGGCTATGGCACCGTCGTCTCAATCACTTGAACTTTGGTACCATAAACAATCTTTCCAGAAAGGACTTAGTAAGAGGACTACCTAGACTTAAGTATGAAAACGATCATCTTTGTTCAGCATGTCAATTGGGAAAAAGCACGAAATATGCCCACAAACCAAAACCCACAAACTCAGTAATGGAAGTTCTTCATACCCTTCATATGGATCTGTGCGAACCAATGAGAGTGCATACGATAAATGGGAAGAAATACATTCTAGTAGTTGTTGATGACTACTCTCGATTTACTTGGGTAAAGTTTTTGATGACAAAGGATGAAACTCCAGATGTCATCATCAAACTTATCAAACAACTTCAGGTTCGACTCAACGATACTGTTAGAATTGTTCGAACAGACAATGGCACAGAGTTTCTTAACAAAGACTTAATTCAGTTTTATGAAAGTGTTGGAATCAGTCATCAAAGAAGTGTTCCACGAACTCCTCAACAGAACGGTGTAGTTGAAAGACGAAATCGAACTCTTGTGGAAGCCGCAAGAACAATGCTAATTTATTCAAAGGTTCCAATGTTTCTATGGGCTGAAGCCATTGCCACTGCTTGCTACACCCAAAATCGTTCCCTTATTCACACCTCTCATGGAAAAACTCCATATGAACTTGTCCATAAACGAAAACCTGATCTATCCTACCTTCGTGTGTTTGGTGCTTTGTGTTACCCAACTAATGACGGTCAAGATTTAGGTAAACTAAAAGCTAAAGCTGACATTGGAGTATTTGTAGGATATGCACCAAACAGAAAAGGATACCGAATCTACAACAAGAGAACCTGAAATATCATGGAAACAATTCACGTTACGTTCGATGAGCTGACTGGTCAAATGGCTCAAGGACAATCCAGTTCTGGACCCGCATTTCAACCTTCATCAAGTAGTCCTATCAGTTCTACCCTTGTTTCTAATCCCTCACCAGCAACTCCTTATGTACCTCCTTCAGAAGATGATTTGAAGAAATTATTTGATCCAATGTTTGATGAACACTATGAGCCAAGTGCTAATGATATGTCAATTCCATCAACAGAGGCTACTTCTATCCCTGTCAATGAAGTTAACCCTTCAGTTTCAATGTCATTAAGTCAAGAAGCGCCTGCTGCTGATCACTCTGTCTCATCAACAAATCATCAATCATCAAGTGTACATCATGGAATTGTTTTTGGCACCCATGATGAAGTTAATTCCTTAGCTACTCCCGAAGATGCCCCCTTTGAAAACATATTTGCTCCTGATTCTTCATCAGAACCATCTTCATCAGGAGATATCGACTCTGCTACTTCAGTTCCTCAACAACAACCACATGAACACCTTAGAAAATGGACACATGATCATCCATTGGACAACATCATTGGAAACCCTTCTCGTCAAGTATCCACATGGAAACAACTTGCAACCGATGCCTTATGGTGCTTCTTCAACTCCGTACTCTCTAAGGTCGAACCAAAAGTTGTTAAAACCGCCATGAATGAAGACAACTGGTTCAATGCCATGCAAGAAGAAATTCATGAGTTTGATCGACTAGATGTATGGGAATTAGTACCTGCTCCAGATTGTGCTATGATCATTGCTCTAAAGTGGATCTTCAAAGTAAAACATGATGAGCATGGTGATGTTTTAAAGAACAAGGCTCGATTGGTTGCAAAAGGATACCATCAAGTGGAGGGTATTGACTTTGAAGAATCATTTGCTCCAGTTGCTCGTATCGAGGCAATCAGAATCTTCTTGGCTAATGCTGCAAGTAAGAACATGGTAGTCTATCATATGGATGTAAAGACGGCTTTTCTCAACGGATATCTTAAAGAAGTCGTATACGTCTGCCAACCTGAAGGCTTTGTGAATCCAGAGCATCCTACTCACGTCTATCGTTTGAAGAAGGCCCTTTACGGTTTGAAGCAAGCTCCAAGGGCATGGTATGATACGCTATCAAAGTTTCTTCTATCTACTGGATTCAGCAAAGGAGCAGTTGATCGGACAATTGTTCACCGGAAAGTCAGGCAAACATTTAATTCACGTTCAAATATGTTGATGATATTATTTTTGCCTTGACTGACCCCAATGAATGTGACCGTTTTTCAAATGAAATGGGTTCCAAATTTCAAATGTCAATGATGGGAAAAATGTCATTTTTCTTGGGATTACAAATTTCACAAAGTCCCGGAGGCATTTTTATAAATCAATCTAAATATGCAAATGAGATTTTAAAGAAATTTGGATTTGATTCTTGTGACCCTGTTGACACTCCCATGATAGAGCTTACTAAACTAGATGAGGACCACTCAGGGATCATGGTAGACCAAACAAAATATCGTAGTATGATTGGATCCCTGATGTACCTCACAGCCAGTAGACCAGACATTCTGTTCGCTGTTTGCATGTGTGCTAGATATCAGGCTAAGCCTACCAAAAAGCACCTTGAAGCGGTTAAACGGGTCTTTCGGTATCTCCAAGGAACCATCAATATGGGACTTTGGTACCCGAAGGACACCGGTATGTCACTAACAGCCTATGCAGATGCTGATCATGCAGGATGTCAAGATACACGTCGAAGTACGTCTGGAGGTGCTCAGTTTTTGGGTGATAAGCTTGTGAGCTGGTCTTCAAAGAAACAAATGAGTACTTCTATTTCCTCTACAGAGGCTGAATACATAGCCATGTCATCTTGTTGTGCTCAAATCCTATGGATGAGATCCCAATTATCTGACTATGGCTTTGAATTCAACAAAATTCCTCTGTACTGTGATAATAAAAGTGTCATTGCTCTCTCATGCAACAACGTTCAACACTCAAGAGCAAAGCACATCGACATTCGACATCATTTCATCAGGGAGCAAGTAGAAAACGATGTGGTGGAACTCTATTTTGTGAGGACTGAATACCAATTAGCAGACATCTTCACCAAAGCTCTTCCTAGAGAACGTTTTGAGTTTATCCTCCCACGACTTGGTCTAAAGAGTCTTCAACCGGAAACACTCAAACGTCTTCAAGAGGAAGACGAGGAGTAAAGGTCTTTCTTCATCCATCTCTTGTATATATTTATTCGAAAAGCAAAATACAAAATTTCAAAATCTACGAAAAGCAAATAGAAAATTATAAAACTTTAAAAAAATCTATAAAAATTAGAAAATTTTGGAAAATCCCAAAAAATATTGTTAGTTTGTCATGTTTTTTTTCTTTTATCCTTGTTCGATATCATCTACTGATTTTATGTTGTCATTCAAAGAATGACACGGGTCTTTAGATGTTGTTCGAATGTTTAAAAAAAAATTGAGAGAAAATGAAACAATGGTTTATAGTCATTTCAGTCTATAACCCATTTTATTAAAGAAAGAACAGAGCCATGCTTTATCTTGTTTTTCAAATCTCATGCTCTGATTCTATAAACAAATATTTGCTATCTAATGAAAACTAATTGCTTTGAAAAATACCTCGGACTCAATTTTTGAAAATCATCTGGACTTAACATTTGTCCAAATCTCTATCTCTCAATCAACAACTTATGTCATTGATTGAGGGGGAGAATGATTTCAATTAAATCAAAAGGTTATTTGTCATACAACTGTTTTCAAAAGATACTAATGCATGTTTAATCTTTAGAGTTTCAAGTCTCAAAGTTGATCCTTATCAGTTAAATGTCTTCATAAGCAAGTCACATCTCTCCTTAAAAGCTTTCAAAAACAATTTAAATATATAGAGATCACAAATCTCAAATGATTTGAAAATTGTGATCGGGGGAGAATTTGTGATTTAAATAAATTGGATTTAAACTGATGATTCGATAAATGGTTTCACAAGTGTTTAGCAAGCTTTCCTCCCCACATGTGTCAAACGATTTCAAATACTCAATGCACATGTTGAGGGGGAGCATCCTTTTAAAACCACAAAGAATTGAAACGTGATTGATTTGTCTCTAAGTGCAGTTTCCTTCTAATATGTGCAAAACTCTTTCAAACTTCGAGGCACATATTGAGAGGGACCAAACTTATGAAAACCTCATCCTTCCCCAATATGATTTATCTACTTGATTTGATCAGGGAAGTGATGTTGATATCTTTTAAAAAATGGTAATCAAAGAAGTTAATTCTTCCTCTTGCCTCCGTGTGCCAAATCGATTTAGAAATACTCGATGCACATGTTTAGGGGGAGCTCTCTTTTTCTAAAAATATCAAAACAATTCAGGTACAAAAGGCTTTGATAATATATCACAAGTATCTGGATTGATTTTTCAAATGGTTTTCAATTGGTTTCAACGGCAGATGAACTATACCAAATAGACCGACCAAATTTACTTTATGTATGTGATATAAGGATGGTTAGGTTAGGTATTCGTTCCCACGATTCGCCAGAACCGGAGGGATCTACCCAAGGACAATCCACTAGATAGTGTAGAGTCCTTAGGTATGATGAAAAAAAGGAGAAAAGTGAGATATGGGAAGAGTGCGGACTGAGATAGAGCTAGAACTGGAATAAACCCAACAAGGTTCTAGTTATGAAGTCTCGGTAAGCACTGAAGGGGTTGAAGAATGAAAAAGAATTGAATGTGAAAAGGGTGAAAAGAAATAGCCCTCCAATAATTCAACCTTAGGGCAGAAACCGGGTTCAACACATATGCTACTGGTGGTTACTAAGGTAACAATGGTATTGAAGACAAGACGTCATGGACCCAGTGACGCACTATGATGAGTGTGTAAATACTCATCATTTTTGTACCAATTAAACTGCAAAAACATCTGAAAACACTCAGAAATGCATCAAAATGATAAAAATATCACAAATAAGTGTTTTATGTGTTTTAAATGCAAAAATATCAAAATCTGGTGAAAAACGTATCAAGTTTGCATAATTGGCAGTTTTAGTCCCCCAAGTTTCAAAAGTTGTCAAAAACAGTCCCTGGTAAAACAAAATAAAGAAAAATGTTATTCAAGGTCCCTGAAATATTCTAAGTTGTCAAAAATGGTCCTTGAATAAATCTTTTGTCAAATGGCAGAAAAGGTCCCTCAAGTTTTGAAATTGTCACAAATAGTCCTTGGAAAATTGAAAATGTCAAAACTGGTCCTTGTACTATTGAAGTTTGTCAGTTTTAGTCCTTGTGTCAACTTTGGAAAATTGGCAGGTTTGGTCCCTCAATTTGGCAGAATTACAAAACAAGTCCTTGTCATATAAACAAACCAACCCTTGTCAAATCTATTTTGGACCCTTGCCACTATACACATTTGGCCCCTGTCATTACCTCATTTTGAACCCCCAGGTCAAACTCAGTCAAACACCTCACCCTTTCCCTCCACCTTATCCACTGTTCTTCTTCCCCCCACTTGACTGCAATTCAGGCCACCCTCCCATCACCTTTTCTCCTCAATCCTCCCCCCTCATCATCACAACCCACTACAATTAATGCCACCCCCTACTTGCTAGTTCAGAGTCCACAGGTCAAAAACAGATTTCCCGCCAAAACCAATCCAATGGCCAATATCATTTCCAACCATCCAATGGCTCCAATTATAGCTGGGAATCAATCAGAGGAGAGAGAGAAAGGATTTTGATGTATAAAAAGGGAAGAGAAGCAAGAGAGAAGGGCAGTCTTTAGTTTTTATTTCACATGTATGTCGTTTTTTACTTTTATGTTTTTAATTAAGCTCTAAGCTGTAATATTTGGTTTCATTGTATCAAAGTAAGTTGTTTAAGTGTATTCAAACTGTTTTCAAGTGTTAATTCAAAGCTTCATTCAAGTTTCATGATTACAAGTTTACTGTTGCAAATGTTAGTTTCAAACTCTTGAGTTCAAGCTTCCAATGGCTTAATTCTAAGTCCAAACAAGTTTATTTAAGCTTCAAATAGCTTTTTGTAAACTTGAAATTCAGTTTCAAGCAAATTTGTCACAAAGTCAACAAAAGTCAACTGTGAAGACATTTGGTTCAAACAGGTTTGAAAATGGATATGGGGCTGATGCAGAGTGGATTTGGGTTGAATTTGATATGGAATAGTTTAGTTTGGTTTCTGGTTTGAGCTACAAAACAAGCTGGAACACTTGTGAGTGTTTTACTCAGTCTCATTAATAGTGTAATTTTGCATGATCTATGTCTTTCTTGATTTATTGTTAGTCTTAGTTTAGACTTGCTTATTTACTGTCATTAGGTCTTGATCATTCAAGTTTCAGCAATGGCATAAGCCAATTAGTCAGTTAAGTAGAATTAGTAGCTTATCAGTCATAAAAATAGTGTTTGGTTTAAGCTACTATGCTGAGTTAGAAGGATAGAAATCAGTCAATATCTGTTTCTTGAGTCTAACTTAAGTATAATAGAGTCATTGTGATCATTCAAGTGCACCTTAAAACCTTAAAAGTCAAAATCATGCTTCAACTGTTCTAAGTTCTTAACTGTTGAGAATTTGTGATATCAAAATCTTGTTTTGTGTTCATAATTCATTAAGATAGCCTGCACTAGTTTCAATTTACCATTTAACATCAACATCAGTCCACCATTTTGAATCAAAGTTCAATAAAGTCAATTTTTCATAACTGTGTCAAATAGTCAAAACTTGAAAATACCAGTTTTCACCCAACTAGAGGGATTTTTCACAGGTTCATTATTGGTCCAAATCAAGTGAGACTTTTGGTTTTTAAAACTTCAGTTGGTTAAATTACTTATTATGATTTTTATGGAATTTTGGTAATTTTCTAAAAGCTTCAAATAAGCTCATCAAACAGGGCTTATATGCCCTGTTCACAAAACTCAGTCAAAGCTGAGTTTGGTCAGCTTATTGCAGGGCTTGTCCAGAGCTCAACAGAGCTTCTCTTGGTCTAATTTTTGGTTTACAAGCACATAGCCAGGTCTACTTTAGATTCATACTTTTGGTTTTGAGATTGGACTTGTTTAAGTGCTTATTTTCTAGTCTCAAAGTAGCACTCAAAATCTGTTTTGGCATCTTAACTCAAATCAATCAAATCATAAGCAGTTGCAATTTAGAGGTTTAGGATAGTTGCAATTTGTTGTTTTAGAGTAATTTTAGCTTATTATATCTTCTGTGAGAGATTGGTACTCATTTGGACCCATTGGCTTATTCAAAGTGCTTATTAATAAGGACTTATAACTGCAGTCTCATTTTCTTACACACAAGCCCATATTTTTATATTTTTCTCAGATTTAGCATATTAAATTAGACTTTTTCTGAATTTTTCACATTTTTTTTAGGTCAGTTTGCTATTTTTCTTAATTTAAAACAGTTTTTAAGCATTTTTAATTAGCTTTTAATACAATTAATTCAGAAAAAGTTCAAAAAAATAATTTTTCATTTTTCTTAGGTTAAGATAAATATAAAAAGTAGAAAAATTATTTTTCCATATTTTTCATAGTTTAATTTGTAATTTTTAGTAATTTAATTAGTTTTAAATAGTTTAAAATTCATAAAAAAATAGAAAAATAATCAGAAAAATATAAAAATAGTTTTGAAAATTCTTTTTAGTTATTTTAGATTTTTCCAAGTCATAATTTCATTTTTCTAGCTTAATTTCATATTTTCTTGTATTTTAGGGTATTATTAATTAAGTAAAAATAGTTTTTAATTAATAATAATTAGATAAATAGTTATAAAAATAATTTTCTTTTTCTAAAAATTTTCTTTTATCATTAGGTTTGTAAAAATATCATTTTCATATTTTTAGGATTAATATTGCTTCAGTTTCACATTTTCCTTTGTACGTCACGTAGTTTCTAATTTAAGTTTAATAAAAGAAAAATCAAAAACATCAGTTTAAAAATAGTGATAGCGTTTATTTAATATAATTTATCTTTTTAATTTTCTTTAATTTGCATTCAAGCCCCTGTAATTTATAAACTTTTTCCTTAGGTATAATCAATCATATCTCCTTATCCGTTCAAATCTTCTCGATCACTACACGTTTGATTATTCTCGCACGGCTCGTTGGGACTTAACGACCTGGGGAAACACTATACTCTCCTGATCTTCATTGCATTTGTTTCCAGACTGTTTTAAGTTTGTTACGGTTAGCCATTCACAAGTGGCTAGCTTGCGTGATAAAACTTGACTGTCTGGGATCCAATCACACTACACTAAACTTCCCAAGCTACTCAAGTTCCTCTTAAAAGGGCTTGTTTCATTCTCACGGGGAACCGACATTATCTATCGACTTTCTATTAGAGTTTGTTAATATTGAAGAAGGAGACTCTCTCCCTAGTCTCCGGCATAGGAACCAAATATGCACAATTGAGTCTAGAGCCACAAGATCATCAAATAAATCTCATTAGGACACTGTCAATGAAGACTCTCTGTTTCACACAATGTGGAAAGAGAGATTAAATCTTATAAGTCCTACGCATTATCCTTGTGGTATTGCCAGAACATCTGAGTGATATGAAAACATATTCACAATGAAGATGGAAAGCCTTCTGGAGCCAACATCAAACAAGCTCCTAGTGGGTGGCATGTGAGATCTATCCAATAGATCAACCATGTGACAACTGAACAGAAAAAATGGGGCGATTTAATCTTTTGAATCAATCCTGGTTCAGGTTATGGATTGACGGATACCTTTGAAAAAACCGGTCGTTGTGCTTAAAAATATTTTCTCTAGCACATCGACGGTGTATTAATGTTTCAAAATTTAAAAAGTGTTTATGATTGATAATTGATTTCCCTTAAAACCTTCGGTGTATAGCAAAAACACTTTATTGAGCAGTACACGATTGTTTTTCAAATCATTTTCATCAATCAGTGAATCTCAATTCGCTGGTTCACTCACTTCGTGTTGTCTTCTTTAAGACATTTCGGTTTGAGAACAGCTAGAGCAGCTGCGAAACCCTGTCAAGGAAATTCTTCGGAATTATACCTGATCACAGGCAGTACTTGTACTGATCAACGGGGAACCGTGGGCCGTGTACCTCAATTCAACGAAAGTGATCAAAGACACTTTCGTACACTTTATTGCTAACTGTTGTATGCAGGAACGCCTGACATTTGCAGCTGATCAGAATGAAGCGGTCAATCCATAGCCGCATGCTCACACAACACATTCACTTCTAAAGAAATCATGATTAATTGCATCAACGACTCTGATATTTTCACTCCATGCTTCTGCTATGCTGCTGCAAATATCATGAATCAACTAATGCTTCCGCTACTCTGATAAGAAGAAATCATGATCCAGAATGTGAGCATGTCAGTCCAAATGTCACAACATCACATAATACCAACACCACAATGGAAGAGTCAGAGATTTATGTTAGCTGATGATCTCAATGCTGGCTCAAAACTCATCATCACGTGGATCAAATAAAGACCTCCACATTGATTATCGAAACATGCTAAAATGAAGAATCAATGTCTACAAGCTACTGGGCAAAGAACAGGAACAAGAATCCAAGAACAATCTTAATGTAATATCTGTTTGTATTCAATGTAATTTGAGGTGACCTCCCTTAGGGGGAGATTGTTAGGATTTAGTAAATCCGGTTATTAAAGTGTCGGTCACCTCAAGTATATGTAATCGTTAGAAAGCTCGTAGTCGTAGTTATTTTGAAGTTAAGTAGTATTTAGTTAAGTAACATCGTGGAGGACGGACGGGTCTTTACCCACTGTATGCCTGATCCACAGCCCTTAGGTGGCGATTTGTGTAAAAATATAAATACTCTCTACCTCCTAATGTAGAGAGTTGGAGCTCATAATAATACTTTCATTTTCTCTCACTAAGTTCCCAAACCTCTAACTCTTTCTCTCTCTAAAACCTTGAATTATACGCCCCACTTGATCATGTTATAATGTGTTTGTGAAATCAAATATGTTACAAGGTCCAACTTCTAAGGGTGCTATTGGTCCTACGATTTGTCCTACTACAACACCTAGTGCACTCTATCAAAATATACAACCTACTGTTGGACCAGTGGTGTATCATGCAAGCCCAACTCTACAACAGGTCCAACTTATCTATCCAGCAGGTCACGCAGTTAGCCCATTAAATCAACCCCCTTGCTACTACACCATAGCAGGCCCCACCTGATTTTGTCTCGGCCCAACAGGCTCACCCCCTCAGCGCACTAACTGGGCTCATGTATTCTACCCATCCGATAATACACCAACCTCAGCCCGTGTACCCCACAGCTCCGCCAGCCCCTCAACTCGGGTCAACGGGACACCAGGTTCTCCCAGGACAGGAGACCACTTTACCCCATGCCTTCACTGCCGGGACGCCTCAAGACCCTACTACTGGAGCCTGGAACATGGACACAGGTGCGAGCTCACATCTTAATGATTCAGTTAATAGTCTTAGTAATGTTTTTAATACGTGCTGTATCCGTCCGTCTCGGTTGGTGATGGGCATTCTATTCCTGTCACCAATACGGGTCATAGTATTCTGCCAACTCCCTTTCGACCTCTTCACCTACACAACGTACTTATTACTCCCCATATTGTCAAAAATTTAATATATGTTCGTCAATTTGTTCGAGATAATAATTGCACTGTTGAATTTGATGCATTTGGTTTTTCTGTAAAAGATTTCACGACGCGTCGGGTTCTTCTCCGATGTGATAGCACGGGCCACCTTTATCCTGTCACGGCCCCGTCTCCCATTCCTCAAGCTCTTCTTGTCAGTCAACATACGTGGCATCAGCGTCTTGGGCATCCAGGAGGCGAAGTTTTACGTCATCTTGTGTCAAATAACTCTATTTCGTGTAATAAGGAGAAGCCTCCTATGCTTTGTCATGCTTGTCAACTTGGCAAACACGTTAGACTTCCATTTGTTAGTTCATATACTGTCGTCAATGCTTGCTTTGACATCATTCACTCGGATATATGGACTTCACCCATTTCGAGTCTTTCTGGTTTTAAATATTATGTCTTGTTCTTAGATCATTATTCGCAGTTTGTTTGGGTTTATCCACTGCTTAATAAATCTGATTTCTTGTCTAAATTTGTGTTGTTTCGTAATTATGTCCATACTCAGTTTAAGTGTGAAATAAAGTCTTTTCACTGTGATCATGGTGGTGAATTTGACAACCACAACTTACATAAACTTTTTGTTGACAATGGTATTCAGTTTTGATTTTCATGCCCAAAAACCTCCCAACAAAATGGTAAATCCGAACGGATGGTTCGTACAATCAATAATAAAATTCGGACCTTACTTTTTCAAGCGAACCTTCCACCAACATTATGGGTGGAAGCTCTCAATATGGCAGTTCATTTACTAAATATTTTGCTATCCACAGCCATTCACAATGAAATACCTTATACCCGTTTGTTTGGCAAAAACCCGGACTATAGCCTTTTACGTGCATTTGGGTGCCTTTGTTACCCTCACTTATATCCAACTCACAAACTTGAACCACGCGCCATACCCTCAATACTTTTGGGACATGCTTCAAATCATCGTGGGTATCGTTGCCTTGAATTAAACACAAATAACATAATTATCTCCCGCCATGTTACGTTTGATGAAACTGTTTTTCCATATGGTTCTATCAAACCGACATCGGCACCCACCTACAACTTTTTGGATGACTCACCCGATATAAATCCTCCATTCATTCCATCCGCTCCCGTTGTGTGACCCACTGTGCCTCAACCTACAAATGAGCCAACACACCAATTCCCACCAGTCCTAATACGGCCCAACATGCGGCAGCCCATGACCCATCATACTTCCTATCACCACCAGCCACCCAACAACATACTCCAAATTTATCACCACCCACAAACCAGCACCAACAAATTATTCCGGACCCTCCTCAAATTATTCCGAACCCTCCTCACTACCCAAACCCTGTCTCGATTCATCCCATGGTCACACGATTTCGTGTCGGGACTAATCGTCCTACTGAGCGTCTCAATATGCATGTGTCTTCGGTTTCACCATTACCAAAGTCCTATCGTCATGCGTTTAATGATACAAATTGGCAAAATGCTATTCACTCATTAAGAACAAAACTTGGACTCTAGTGCCTCGACCCACGAACACCAACATTATTCGCTGTATGTGGCTTTTTCGCCATAAGTATTTGGCTGATGGCACTCTTAGTCGCTACAAAGCTCGTCTTGTGGCAAATGGTAGTACTCAATTAGAGGGGGTTGATGTAGATGAGTCCTTCAGTCCGGTAGTTAAGCCAGGTACTATTCGGACTGTTCTGAGTTTGGCTACCTCTCGACATTGGCCGATTCATCAGCTTGATGTCAAGAATGCTTTCTTGCATGGTAACTTATCTGAGATAGTTTATATGCATCAGCCTCCCGGGTTTCGCGATTCTGAGCATCTTGATTATGTATGTTTATTACAGCGGTCTTTATATGGACTGAAGCAGGCCCCTAGAGCTTGGTTTCAACGATTTGCATCTTATATCACTCGGGTTGGGTTTTCTCATAGTCGATGTGACTCATCATTATTTATTTACAAACAGGGGACGAATACTGCTTACCTGTTATTGTATGTTGATGATATTGTTCTCACAGCTTTTTCTGAGAGTTTGTTGCAGCGGATTATTGGATCCTTACATCAGGAGTTTGCTATGACAGATCTGGGTTCACTTAATTATTTTCTGGGCATCTCTGTTACACGTAATTCTTCAGGGTTGTTTTTATCTCAGAAGAAATATGCTATTGAGGTTTTGGAGATAGCACATATGGTTAATTGTAATCCCAGTCGGACTCCTGTTGACACGGAGTCTAAACTGGGGGATGATGGTGATCCGGTATCTGATCCTACTTTATATCGGAGTCTTGCGGGTTCTCTTCAGTATCTCACCTTTACTCGCCCAGATATATCTTATGCAGTTCAACAGGTTTGCCTTCATATGCATGACCCTCGAGAGCCCCATTTCTCGGCTCTCAAACGGATTTTGCGGTATGTTCGGGGTACCTTAGACTATGGGCTACATTTATTTGCATCTTCTACTACATCCTTGGTTGCTTATTCGGATGCAGATTGGGCTGGTTGTCCTACCACTAGGAGATCGACTTCTGGGTATTGTGTATTTCTTGGCAACAACTTACTCTCGTGGTCCTCTAATCGTCAACCGACGCTTTCTTGTTCTAGTACAGAAGCAGAGTACCGTGGGGTTGCCAATGCTGTTGCTGAGACTTGTTGGTTACAGAATTTATTGCGTGAGCTACACACACCTTTATCTTCCGCTACGCTTGTCTACTGTGATAATGTAAGTGCTATGTACTTATCCTGTAATCCGGTTCAGCATCAGCGTACGAAGCACATTGAGATCGATATTCACTTTGTTCGAGACTTAGTTGCTACTGGTCAGGTTCGGGTTCTCCATGTTCCTTCATGTTATCAGTATGCAGACATGTTCACGAAAGGATTGCCATCTGCTTTGTTTGAAGAATTTCGCTCCAGTCTAAGCGTCAGGTGTCATCACGCTCCGACTGCGGGGGAGTGTTAACGTATGATATGTATAGACTCTAGTAGTCAATTAGTAGATAATTACAAAGATCTAGTTGTACACATTTATTAGTGATTACCCTTGATTGGTGGGGTTTACCTAATATAGTTTTCATATCTCCTATATGTAGCCATCGATTGATCTGTAATGGGCAAGCAAAATCAAATAACATTTATTCAATATTCATTCTCATTGTCTATATTCTTCATAAATAAGAATTGGGATGATGACACAGTTCAACTTGGAATCAGTTTTGTAATCTTCTATAATTCTACTAATACGTGAAAACAAAGAAACTAATAACTACTAATACTACTACTACGCTCTATGTGTTTGATCAGACTCTCATTGGGAGATGTCTGCTATGAAATAAAATGAAAAGATGGTTTGTAATTAGATGCCTACCCTCTTTATATAGGAGAGGGAGGTTACAAAACCCTAATAATAGCTTACTAAGAAAGCTACTAACTATTAACCCCTCGTTGTTTCTTCTTTCTTCATTCTTGCTCGTGAGTTTTGTAATCTTCTATAATTCCCAACAGAATCCGAGTCCTTAAGTTGTTTCTATATATGAGGAACAAAAAAATGACCCCATGCATTTATCAAAAAATAAACATGATTGTAAGCAAGGTTTTAAAAATGGCTAGAGGCTAGTGAGGCGGTCAGGTAGAGCCTAGCGATTAATCAGTTAGGCGGAGATTAATTAAGAATTAATCAGATTAGAATTTTTATGCACAGAATTGTGATTTTAGATATTATATTATATTATATGTATGAGATAAGTATAGTGCATCAAAGTTCAAATATTTCAAGTGTTCAAATATAAACATAATACATAATTATTCAAATTCCAAAGTCAAACATAGATATTACTCGGTTTGTTGACCATCTTTAAGTGATCTTTGACCGATTAATCAGTTTGTTGACCAATTTTTAAGAGATTTTGTCCAATTTTTAAGCGATTTTGTTGACCGGTTTTTATTGTTCGATTTTGTCTGATTAATCGGTTTGTTGACCAATTTTTAAGCGATCTTTGACCAAACCGATTAAATAGGCCGATTATGATAAATCAAGACGCTTAGTGAGCGATCAGCGATTATGCGGGGATTAATCGGCATAATATGCCGATTTTTACAACAGAAATTGTAAGTACATGTTTTATGGATTCTGTGCATTTCAGAAAAATTATGGTTTTTACAAGAACCACTACACCGCAAAAATTATGGGTGTCCCGGGACTCACGACACCAACGTAGCACCATCACTGAATGCCAATATTGTAAGCACAAATTTTATGGATCATCTACATTTCAGAAAAAAAATATGATTTTACAAGAACTAACACTGCACCACAAAAATTCATGGGTGTTTTATGACTTTTCTTCCAATATTCGTCTCTTCATAAAACTCATTATTAAGTCACTTCTCATTATTCGTTTAAGTTCTCATAACTTCTTTCATTTAAGCAACCTCCTTTCAATCATAACACAAACCTACATAGGCTAGAACTCTTAAATGCCTAACCATTCCTTCTCTTCTCTATCTCAGTTAACCGGATCCCTTTTGAAAGGGATCCTGTGGATCCGGGCAAGAGTGTATCTCAGTAGTTGACCTTAGTGCATGCAAATAATTACAATTTGAAGGACTTTAGTGGTTTAGGCTTTAATTTCTGTTGTTCCCTAATCACTATCGTAAAACAGATTAAGTATTTAAAAACAAGTTAATAGTGAATCTATGACTGATAAGATGTAAGTAAAACACACAGATTAATTTTCAACATAATATTATTTATTAGAAATAAATCAAACAAGAATACATTACCCAAGTACTTGCGGAATAGTACTTGGGATTGAAATGACAAAGGTTGGTAACTCCTCTCGAAGCTCAGGCTAAGTCTGAGCACAACTACAAGTACCCACCGAGCTATCTCAGGGATTAAGTTGTATTTGGAGGAGTGAAAGATGGCTTGCGTGTATGTGTGTTTTTACAATTCACAAGCTTAAGCTTTCACTTCATCTCTTATGCTATTTATACAAGTATGAGTTTTAACTCTTTCCTAAGTGACAAACTGACAACTTACAGAAGACAAAATACTGATGTATTTTGTCTCTGTTTACAAAGACTATTTTAGGTAAGAGACAAGACTGCTTTCCAAAGGTCAGTGATGACACTGAGCCTGATCGTTTGCCATTCAGGGAAAGTTGACTTTTGTTGATAAGGACTTTGTCTTATCTGATTCAAACTTATCCCGCCTTATCCCGCTCATTCTTTCGTCTTCATATACTTCAGTCTTCTACTTCAGTTTGTCTTCAGTGTAAGTAGTTGGAGAGGAGTCTTAGGGATTCAGTGAGTTGTTGTCATCACTCACTGAATCCACCATCTTCTTCTTGACTCAGTCTACACCCTTTAAGTTCCGCCTTACTGAGTGGAGAGACTTCTTCTTCGCCTCATACTGAGTATCCTGAAGATGGCTCACTGAGAGACTATGCACTCAGTGACCTGTTAGTGTTTAACGATATAAACACTATGGGTATTTTCTATTCAAATCCTTGACTTAAGGGGTTTGGGTATTTACTGAACCCAATTGTCTCCCCTTATATGGATATACAAATAGCCTAAGTGTTTGATCAGTGTAAGTGAGCGAATGGCTTCTTCTTACACTGAATGTACTACTGAACATAATAAGGAACACTGAATATTCTACGAAAACATGCATCGTTTATTGATCAATTACAAGGTTCCTATTACAAGTACAAAAGAAAGATGATAATGATGTCAGTGAAGATGGATCCCTAGTGCTTCCAGCTTAGGTTTCTTCTTAAGGAGTGTTTCTTTGTCAGGGTGCTCTCTTATCATGGCATTCAGGTCATGGCAGAACCTGATGTTTGCTGGGGTTTGGATCTGAGAGGCCACATGTATGTAGCTCAGCATTACAGCCACACCTGCCTGATTAATGTCACTCAATCTTTGGAATGTTGGGTTTCCATAGACATCAATGTGGAACTCTTTCAGGCTTTTCTATCACAAGACAGTTGACAAATTTTACACCTTCAGGCAGCTCCCTGTTGCATTCAAGTCCAAGCACTTTGATCTTAGGCTGGAACTCAACCCTCTTTCTTTTTCCTTGTGAAGACTGAGGTTGAGATCCTTGTGGTGCAGTTAAGGCAGGCTGAATCCCCAGTTGTGCTGGTGCATCCCTCAGTTTTTCATACATTTTGTTGAGCATTTTCATCAGCTCCTTAACCACCGCATTCTGCTTCTTTTCAATTATTGGACCCAGCTCATCGAGTTCAGTGATCCCAAAGTCAGTGAATTTTAGGGGATCATGAACCTCGAAGTGTCTTTTGTCATCCCCCTTGTAAACATTCATGGCCAGTGGTTTGGACTTGGGGATGATTCTGACATCTGTGATTTTCTCAGGCAGCCTTCTATTTGTCATTGACCAGTTGTAGTGATCAATTCTTGCTTGCCTGATGGATGCAATTCTTTTGTTCTTTTCTTCCAACTGCTTTCTCATTTCAGCCATCTTAGCAGCCTGAGCATCCTTGAACTTTTGTCCAGCCTGACCCTTTTGAAGCTTCTTTGGATCAATTCCTATGTTCTCAGCTTCCTCAGCAATGACTTGTACCAGTGCTTCTCTGCTCTTTCTTTCTTCTTCAGTAAGTTTCTTTCTCCTCTCTTCCTTAGCAAGGTAGGCACTTAGCTGTTGTGGTGAAAGCAGGTACTCAGTGTTGCCGATCATATAGGGAATCTTCTCAGGCTCAGGTGTTTACATTTTGCCCTTTCCTTTGTCCTGGCCTGAGGAAGATGATGCTACCAAGGGAGGTGTTGTTGTTGTCATGAGTGTAGCCACTGTCATTGTTAATGTTGTAGATGTAGGTGGAACTGATGAGATGGGTGTTACTGAAACTGGTGGTGTTGGCTCCCCCTCAGTGTGAGAAGGAGTTTCTTCAGCAGTATTCTCCCCCTCAACTGTTGCCGTAGCGTCAGTGAGGGCAAGAGTTGTAGGTGGCACTGAGGGAGTCTGAGCTGCTTGACCCTTAAAGGCTTGAAGAGACTGGACTGAAGATTGAAGACCCTGAACATTTGCAGATTTGAGCATTCCGTTTAGTTCAGTGAGGCTGGAGGATTGTTTCAAGTAAGCCTCAGTAGCCTCCAACACTTTGGAGTTGAGCGCTGGGTCTTCTTTGACAGATTCCCTAATTTCATCTATCTTTGTGCCAACACCCTGAAGGTGCCTGAGAAATTTAGCCAAGTTTTCATCCAGTCTGTGAAGATTGTCATACATCAGATCCCTGTGCTCATCGGTGTTGGTGTTGAAATCAAAAACTTCAGCTTTCAGATCTGCATAGCTGGCAACAGCTTCAGTGTGTTGATCCCATAAAGTTTCAGTGACCCCAGAATATAGCTTCCTTGAAGCTTTGGTGATCCACATAACCAGTTGCCTCTCTGTCAGTGGAAGAGTGTTATCAAATCTCTTGAATTCTTCAGGACAGGAAGATGCAGAAGAGTCAAAGTCATTATCTTCAGGCTAGAAAGGTGACTCTTTAGGCCCTTGTGGATCAGGCTGAGGCTTTTGTTCAGATTGAGCATCAGCGTCCACTTCTTCTCCTGCTGATAAAATTGCATCTTCACTGTCAGCTTGTTCTTCTTCAGAGAATATCATATCAGCGATCTCAGCAACAGTTAACAATGTGGGGGTGATGGGTTCCGTATCAGCGGATGATATATTTCCCTCTCAGTCTTTGTCCCCCGTTGACCCCTCAGACACTGGTGGGCGTTTCCCAGTGCCTTCTCAGGAGTCAGGATTGGTGGTGGGTTCCATATCGGCGGGTTGTTCCTTTCCCTCCGAGTCTTTGTCCCCCTGTGACCCCTGAGACACTGGTGGGTGTTTCCCAGTGCCTTTGGCAGAGTCAGTGGCAGTGATATCCCTATCAGTGGGTTGTTTGTTTCCTCCTGAGTCTTTGGGATCATTCATTTGGCCCTCAGACAAAAGCTGTGATTTTGCGAATGTCATCCTTGGGCAATGTGGAAGGCGCTCCCCTACCAGCGGGTTGTATGTTTCCTTCTAGATCTTGGGGAGTAGTAGTTGGGACAAAGGGCACTGATTGTGATTTATCAGTGTCCTTCGTTGTCACCAGGGTGGATGTTGCTTGGTCTCCAGTGGGTGGCAGATCAGTCTTGGGTTTTCTTTGCCTTTTAGGCAGTGTTCCTGAAGCCTCAGGGCCCTGAGACTTGGGTTTGGTCTTAGTCCCAGTCTGAGACTTCCCCTTTCTCTTTTTAGGAGCAGGGTTAGGAGACACGAATCCCTCTGGTTGTTTACAGCAACCATATGGGCCGTCAATACAATATCAGTGACTAGGGATGGGTCTTTTTGAAAATTAGATTGACTCAGGGTACTAGGTAAAGCAGTATATTTGTACTCCCGAGGGTAATTGCAACCCAGTAACACTTGTAAAGCACAAGAGATAAACCTAGGATACGAAACGAATTTCGTTCTAGTTTTACTCAGCAGCTTGGTTACGAGATCACTGTAAATGATCTCTCCCATGTCGACATTGACCCTATTCATCAAACAGTATGCCATCATCAACTGAATAAAATTAACTTGTTCAGTGGATGAGTGGTTCCCGCCGAGGACCTGAATCACAAAAGTGAACAGAATCCTCCAAGCCACAGGAAATGAACTCTTGGTAACTGGGGTCTTGTCCAAAAATTTTGGATCTAAAATGATTTGTTTTAACCCATCCTTCACTGTGGAAGGTTTAGGATGGGCGACATAAACTCCCTTATTGTAGTCCAACCCTGTTGAGGTGCAAAAAGTTTTGTAATCCAGGGTGACTGATCTTTCCCCATTAAACAGACTGAACTTAATGAGATACTCCATGAGTGGTCTTAGGTCTGTCTCATTAGTTGAGGGTGTCGGGTCATAGGCCACTGCAGTAGCCCAAAACTCCCTAAAGAGATTTTGGTATATAATTGAGGGACATTGAACAAAGGCCTTTTTCAGTGGGCAGTTAAACAAAAATTTCATAATGTCCTTATAGGCTGGGATAGTTTGAGGGTATTCAAAATTGCCTATGACATTATTTATTTTAAATTCAACATTGCTAAGATCCCCTACCCACTGAGATGCAAACTGGAGAGATTGTGTTCTAGCCATTTCCATTAGAAGATTTTTAGGGTTTTGAAAGAATGTTTGAACTAGAACAATCAAAGAGTTTTAAATCTCTCAAGTTTGTGATGAAAAACTTTTGTAAATGTTTACAGAGAAGGTTTTTCTGAAAAAGATTTGAAGAACACAAAGATTTTTGGGTTTGAAAGAGATTTTGACAGAGTTTTGTTAGCAGAAATACTTTGTGTATGTTTTAAGGATTTTGTGAGGGGTATTTATAGAGTAATGAGAGGGGTGGTTTGTGCACAAAAGTGGATTTGTAAAGTCGGTTTTTGAAAACATTTTGAATTTCCACA
Organism: Chrysanthemum seticuspe; assembly: GCA_019973895.1. Classification (NCBI taxonomy): domain Eukaryota; kingdom Viridiplantae; phylum Streptophyta; class Magnoliopsida; order Asterales; family Asteraceae; genus Chrysanthemum; species Chrysanthemum seticuspe. The sequence continues at coordinate 91,883,392 of BPTQ01000004.1, read as the reverse complement.
TTTAATGCCACCACTCCACTACCCGCAGTAAAATCCCGTATTTCAAGAAAACAGTTGCAGTGTACAGTAAAAGTGCACTTTTGCAGTAATAAAATATCCACATGATATTTTATGTGAGAGGAGGCATTTAATGCCAAGTGGGATGAGGTAAGTATGAGGGACCCCTGACAGTAGGATACAAAGACATATAACTATATTTAATTGGTGTGATTTCCAACCTAGGACATTTAAGTAACTAATACTTGATGCATTTAGTTACTCATTCAATGCTAAATATCTAGAGTCAGAGTCCCTGAATGAGTCTTACTCATTCAGTGAGAGGATTGTTTATGGGTTTCGTTCAGGGAGGAGGAACCATTTCAGAGAGAACTTACTGAGATTGGTTTTCAGATAGCTGACTTTCAATGTCTAGCATTCCCAATTCTGCTTTCAGTCTCCTGAAGGTAGGTTCATCCAAGGGTTTGGTGAAGATATCAGCAAGTTGATATTCAGTAGGGATGAAATGAAGCTCTATGTCTCCTTCATTATGTGGTCCCTGATGAAGTGATATCTGATATCAATGTGTTTGGTTCTTTGATGAAGGACAGGGTTGTTGGAGATTGCAATGGCACTGGTGTTGTCACAGAAGATGGTTACCATTTTGTAATGGATGTCATAGTCACTGAGTTGACTTTTCATCCATAAAACATTGGCACAGCATCCTGCATCAGCCACATACTCAGCTTCAGCTAAAGACATAAACACTGCTTGTTGCTTTTTAGCACTCCAACAAACCAGTTTTCCTCCAAGAAATTGACAGGACCCTGAGGTACTTTTTCTGTCCATGTTGCAGCCAGCATAATCAGAATCAGAGTACCCTTTGAGATCAAACCCTGAGCACTTTAGATGATAGAGTCCAAGGCTTGGGGTTTCCTTCAGGTACCTGAGTATTCTTTTGGCTGCAGTGAGGTGGGATTCTTTGGGATTGGATTGATATCTTGCTATTAGACAGACTGAGAATTGTATGTCTGGTCTGGAAGCAGTAAGATACATCAGTGAGCCAACAATCCCTCTGAAATGAGTTTGGTTTACTTATTTGCCAGTGAGATCAGGTCCAAGATTATTAGGAGGGACCATTGGTGTCTTCACTGAGGCACAGTCCGATATCTCATATTTCTTCAAGAGATTTCTGGTGTATTTCTCTTGACTGATGGAGATTCCTTTATCAGCTTGCCTGATTTGTAGTCCAAGGAAATATGTGAGTTCACCCATCATGCTCATTTCAAACTTCTTTGTCATCAGTTTTTCAAACTGTTTGCAGAGAGTGTAGTTTGTTGAGCCAAAGATGATGTCATCAACATATACTTGGACCAATATCACATCATGTTTTGTCCTATAGATAAACAATGTGTTGTTTATCTTTCCTCTGACAAACTTGTTTTGAATTAGGAAGGCTGAGAGAGTTTCATACCATGCCCTGGGAGCTTGTTTTAGTCCATAAATGGCTTTATCAAGCTTGCAGACATAGTTAGGGAATTCACTACTCTCAAAGCCAGGAGGTTCCTGAACATACACATCTTCCTTGAGTTCACCATTTAAAAATGCACTTTTTACATCCATTTGGTAAACTTTGAAGTTCATGTCAGTAGCATATGCAAGGAAGATTCTGATGGCTTCCATTCTTGCAACAGGAGCAAATGTCTCATCATAGTCAATGCCTTCTTGTTGACTGTAACCTTTGGCTACAAGTCTGGCTTTGTTTTTAATGACAGTGTCATTTTCATCAATTTTGTTTCTAAAAACCCACTTCATTCCTATGACTATGACATCCTGAGGACATTTGATCAAGGTCATGACCTTGTTTTTATCAAACTGTTGAAGTTCTTCTTACATGGCCTGAACCCAGCTTGGGTGTTTTAGAGCCTCAGTGACACTTTTGGGTTCTATATCTGATAGGTAATCAGCATATAGACATTCATTGGCTGAAGCTGCAGTTAACTTAGCAGCCATGCTTCTAGTGAGCATGCCCTCAGTGGGTTTACCAATGATGTTTACAAGCTCAATGTCCTGAGATTTTGTCCACTTACTTTGTGGTCTAGGATCTGAGCTTGAAGAGGTCACTGGAGACTCTGAAGTAAGTTCAGGTGCATGAGCCACAGATTCATTAAGAACATCTGTTGAGATGTCTTGTTCAGGTTGGGGTTCATGAATCAAAGGTTCTTGAACATTTGGTTCAGTGTTACCTATCCCAGTAGGGACTGATTGATTATCAATGAATTCACTGATAGTTGGTTGTGACAGGTTGTGAGGCAAGACATAATATGAGATGTCAGCATCAGCTTGGTATGAGGAATTGATTTCAGTGTTATACTCATCAGGAGGATATCTTGATGAGTTATCAATTCCTATTTCCTCCACTGAGGTGTTGGTGAACCTGATGCTTTCTGAACTTTCATCAAAAGTGACATGAAAGGTTTCCTCAACTTGTTGTCTCCTTGTGTTAAATACCCTGAAGGCTTTGGAGATCAGTGAGTAACCTAGAAAGTATCCATCATCAGCTTTAGCATCAAACTTGCCTAGATGATCCTTGTGGTTATGGATAAACACAGGACATCCAAACACATGAAAGTAGCTGATATCAGGAAGTCTACCTTTGAATATCTCATATGGGGTTTTGTTATGTCTTTTGACAATGACTGACCTATTTTGAGTATAACAGGCTGTTTTGACTGCTTCAGTCCAGAAATGTTTTGATAAAGCTGAGCCATTTAACATGGTTCTTGCAGCCTCAATGAGAGTTCTGTTTTTCCTTTCAGCTACCCCATTTTGTTCAGGGGTGTAAGTTGATGAAAATTTTTCGGAGATTCCCTTTTCATCACAGAAATTCTCAAGCTCTTCATTTTTGAACTCACTACCATTGTCAGTTCTGATTTGTTTAACAGTAATGTCATTCTGGTTTTCAATGTTCTTGATGAATGACATTATAGTGTCAGCTGCCTGACTCTTTTTGGAACGAAAGTATACCCAAGTGTATCTTGAAAACTCATCAACAATGACAAGTGTATACTTCTCATGCTGGATTGATCTAGGACTGACTGGTCCAAAGAGATCCATATGCAGGAGGTGAAGGCAACTTTTGATTGAGAAATTTTGTTTTGTTTTGAAAGATGCTCTTTGGTGTTTGCCTTTTTCACAGGCTGAGCATGGTTTATCTTTTGCAAAAACCAGTGATGGTAAGCCAAGGATCTTGTTTTGTTTTGCCAAGTTGTTGATGTTCTTGAAATTCAAGTGTGAGAGTCTCTTATGCCATATCCAGTTGATAGTTTCAGTGGCTTTGGCAAAGAGACAAGTTCCATTTTGAGAGAGTGTTGACATGTCTAAGACATACACACCATCTCTTCTAGGAGCTATCAACATAACTTCTTTGTTGGCATTGAAAATGGTGCCTTGTTTGTCATTGAATTGCACAATGTACTTTGCATCACAGAGTTGACTGACACTGATGAGATTGTATTTGAGACCATTGACATAAGCTATTCTAGAGAAAACTATTCCATTGCAGTATACTGAACCATAACCTTCAGTGGGACATGATGAGTTATCACCAAATACTACCTTGGGTCCTGGTTCCTTTACATATTTGTGCAGATACTCCTTAACACCAGTCATGCTTCTTGAGCATCCACTATCTAGATGCCAAATAGGCTCCCTGGCGTGTCTCTGCACAAATAGTAAACTGGATTAGTTTCTTTGGCTGACCCACATACTAGTGGGCTTGGGCCTAAAGATCTGTTTGAATTTGGCAATTGACTCATGGTCAGTGGTTGAGTGCATTGTGCTACCACAGGTTTTGCATTTGGAGACTGAGGATGACTCAGTGATTCTAGGTTGCTTGGAACTTCTCCTTGCTTGGATGACACTGTCATGCTGGGATGTCTCATGAGCTGGATTTCCGCAAATTTCACAGCATGTGTTCAAGAGACAGTCATCAGGATGATGATCATTAAAGCCACAGTGTGGGCAAGGAGGAAAGGGTTTTGCTCTAGAGTTTTGAGAAGATTTGGAGGTTGAAGCATACTGATGACCAACTTTGGTATAATTTGCTTTATTGAGAGAATTTACATATTGTAAGTGATCAGAAGTTCTGTGATCATCCTTTTTGCAGATCATACAAAAAAGGATTCTATAACAGTTGTCAGTGGTATGACTGGTATAGTGGCATAGATCACACTTTTGCTTGGTTTTGGTGGTGGTTTTTTACTTTGAGGAACTAGAGGAAGCTGACTTTGTCTCCTTGATTGATTCAGGAACTTTTTCGATGGATTCCATCTTTTCAGTTAGCTTCCTCACAAGTTCAGTCAACTGCTGAATTTGATCAGCTTCAGTGGGGACAAAGGATGTAGAAGTCTCAGTGGGGGTAGATTCTTGTTGAGTTGGTTTTGATGGCTTTTTAGGATGGTTCTACCAAGTCCTGACCTTTCTTATGGAGAGTGTGGATTGAACTGTAAAGGAGTAAGCTCAGAGCTAGGAGCAGCGCCCTGAAGAGGTTCCAGGGGTGGAAGTGGTGCTTGAGATTCTGCTTCAGACTCGGAGATGTGTTCAGTACTACTGGGCACATCAGGGAGTCCAAGCATGCTCTTTAGAGCTTGACTTTCAGGCTCTAGAATTCTTCCAGAATCAAAATTAGGAAGCTTACTATCAGGATTAACCCGTTCAATCCTATCACTGGGTTTGGGAATAGTCAACATATTGGTAATCATGCCACCAGACATAAATGATTTGGGAGACTGGTCTTTGTTGTGAGAGTCAGGGAGATGATTTTCACCTATGACTCTCTTTTTGCTGTTGGGGGCTCCCACAGCATCAAAGACTCTTGGATTCTTAGCAATCCAACTAGCAATGATATCTTTTTCTTTCTTAAGTTCATCTTGAAGAGCCTGATTTCTTTTGACTAATTCAGTGTTTTGAATTTGTAAAGTGATAGCCTCAAGCTTATTTTGTTTTAAAAGAAGCAGTTCATCCCTACACTTGTTTAGTTCAAAACTTAGCTTGTTATATTTTGAAAAAAGATTTAATCGTTGCTCTTCTACAAACTTAAGGTCAACATTGATATAGTTCATATAGGACTGCCAATCAGAGTCATCATCCATAGAAAGTAAAATATTTACCTTCTTCATTGTGATGTTGAACCACTCTCCATTCCTGGCATGATTTTTCCCAACAGCTAGCTTGTCCTCTTCTAAGAGGGCCATCAGTGCACTGACATGCACCATTTCATCATCAGATGAGATTGGCTCTTCATCCCAGTCGAAGGTTTCAGCAACAAGGCCTTTGTTTTTACCCTGCACAGATTGAACACTTTTAGTTGTTTCGGAGGGACTGGCCTCAAGTAATGCAAGCTTAGCTTTGACTTTCCTATACTTAGCTTCAAAATCAACAGTTTTGTTTTGATCAGATTTGTTTTGAAAATTTTGATGAGACTGATAGATTTTTGGTTGAAATTTGCTAAAGCCTGAGGACTGATTAGACCCTGATGGTTTATAAGAGGGTTCAGAAATTGTTTTTGAAAAACAGTCTTTTGCAAAATGACCTCTTTTGTGACACTTAAATCATTCAGTGTCCTCATTTGCTTTGGCATTTGAAAAACTTTTGTTTCTTTTTATAAACCTCCGAGAGTTAGCAAGGAGTGCCCTTTCGTGAAATTCAACATTCAGGTCATTTAGGTACTCCTCAATTGATCTCTCATCAGGCTCATCATCTGAATTTTCTTGGAAATCTTGAACCACATTGTTAGAAAAGAAAGCAGTTGATATTGGTGATGAAGTGGTGGTCAGGGACTTCTTGACTTCCTGATACATTTTTTAAGTCAGGGTATCGTCTGTTGATGAGGTTTTCCTCATAGACAAATTTCCCATATATTTCAGAAAGTTCAAGATTCTGGATATGATTAGCATTCCTAAGTCCCTGAGAGAAATTCAACCACTTCTCAGGGAGACTATTGACAAAACCAACATTAATTTCATGTTTGGACAACTTAACACCATCATTTGACAGTTCATTTAAAAGAGTTTTGTACCGGGTGTAAGTTTGAGACATAGTTTCTGAGTCCTTAGCCCTTAAGGTGTTATACTCAAGTTTCAGGTCCATTATCCTGTTTTCCTTGGTATCAGATGGGCCTTCATGACTGTGGACCAGGTCATCCCAGGATTGTTTAGCTATACTACAGCTTATAACTGACTCCATAATATCATCAGGAAGACATGATATGATGATACTTTTGAGTCTTTGGTCCTGGTTAACCACTCTCCTCTCATCCTGAGTCCACTGGGCTTCAGGTTTAGGCAAACCTTCAGAAGTCTTTGGGATAAATGGACCTTCATTTATACACTTGATATAATAAGGTTCCATCCCAATCAAATAGCAAAGCATACGCTTTTTTCATTTGTTGAATTTACCAACTTCAAGCCTAGGGGCAACAGCTGAATAAGCTCCACCCTTTTTATCGACTAGTTGGGGTACATCAATTTCAGCCATAAGGATCCTGATTTAAAAACGTTTTAGAGCGGCTTAAAAAAAAGTTTTATAATCAGCCTCGCTCTGATACCACTTGTTGTTCCCTATTCACTATCGTAAAACAGATTAAGTATTTAAAAACAAGTTAATAGTGAATCTATAACTGATAAGATGTAAGTAAAACACACAGATTAATTTTCAACATAATATTCTTTATTAGAAATAAATCAAACAAGAATACATTACCCAAGTACTTGCGGAATAGTACTTGGGATTGAAATGACAAAGGTTCGTAACTCCTCTCGAAGCTCAGGCTAAGTCTGAGCACAGCTACAAGTACCCACTGAGCTATCTCAGGGATTAAGTTGTATTTGGAGGAGTGAACGATGGCTTGCGTGTATGTGTGTTTTTACAAATCGCAAGCTTAATCTTTCACTCCATGTCTTATGTTATTTGTACAAGTATGAGTTTTAACTCTTTCCTAAGTGACAAACTGACAACTTACAGAAGACAAAATACTGATGTATTTTGTCTCTGTTTACAAAAACTATTTTAGGTAAGAGACAAGACTGCTTTCCAAAGGTCAGTGATGACACTGAGCCTGATCGTTTGCCATTCAGGGAAAGTTGACTTTGGTTGATAAGGACTTTGTCTTATCTGATTCAAACTTATCCCGCCTTATCCCGCTCATTCTTCCGTCTTCATATCCTTCAGTCTTCTACTTCAGTTTGTCTTCAGTGTAAGTAGTTGGAGAGGAGTCTTAGGGATTCAGTGAGTTATTGTCATCACTCACTGAATCCACCATCTTCTTCTTGACTCAGTCTACACCCTTTAAGTTTCCGCCTTACTGAGTGGAGAGACTTCTTCTTCGCCTCATACTGAGTATCCTGAAGATGGCTCACTGAGAGACTATGCACTCAGTGACCTGTTAGTGTTTAACGATATAAACACTTAGGGTATTTTCTATTAAAATCCTTGACTTAAGGGGTTTGGGTATTTACTGAACCCAACAATTTCCTTCTATGATCTTCCACTATATAAACCACTTATGTTTGTGCTTCAATCCCACACCTAAACATCACCTTCTTAGCTGCAAATTCATATTCTAAACACCCCTCACAATGACTAAGATACCAAATGCTCACTCCTCAACTAGAAGCCCTCCTAGAAAAATTGCTCGTATTATCCATGAAATATCATCAACTGAATCCTCATCTATAAAGAAACCCTCGCCTAACTACATCCAAACTTCACCTTTCATTGAACCAACATGTTAATACAAATATCGCCATTAAACACTATTTATATTTTATGATCTTTACCTAAGTTTTGTTAACGACAAAAGTAAATTTAATTTTTATAAAGCTTAAAGCATGTCAAGTTTAATAGATATTGAAACAAGCTTTTTATCAAATAATATCTTCATTACTCAAGCATTTACATGTTAATTAATCATATTGTTAATATGCCTCTAAACCATAATGTATGTTAACATTTTTAGATCAAGCATATTTTGGTTTCTTAAAAACAAAAACATTACATATGCATTTACATTTAACATATTTCAAAAAATAGAAAAACAACACATGACATCATGTAGTGCATCATTGAAATCTCTAGAATATTTCACTAGATATTTTGTGTAGATTTAGACTCTACATATCTTACACAATCTTGGATAGATGTGGTTGACTTTGGTAAGATTTTGGTGATCTTGCTGTCAGACCCCGGCAGCACCAAATTAATACACGGGTGGAACCCTTTTAAGGGATCCGTGGTCCGTGGTGCATGCTAGTCATTTTGGCTATAAATAGCAAAGCCAAACCAAGTTGTTTCTTATCCCTTTCTAGCATATTCACATACATTCCTTCTCTCTAAAATTTCTAACTCAGTTTCATATCATTATAGTGATCCTCTTTTGTAGCAAAGAAGATCAAGGCATATTCAAGCTTTAATAAATAGTTGGAAGTCTTGTTTGTTTGTTGTTGTATGATCTAGTGTTGATTCATACATCACTGTTGTACCAAACCATCATAATCTTGTAAGTGTGAGTGGTTAGTATTTTAGTCCTTAAAATACATTGTGTGTGGGAGTGGTTGTACCCTTGGAAAAGAACTCGACATCTAGCTTAGTGTCGAAAATAGTGTGTAAGCGAAGTGTAAAGGTTTCTCCGCCGGTGAAAGGAGCTTGTTGACTAGTGAAGTTAAACTCTCGAGTGTGAGACTCGGGGAGTGGAGTAGGGCAAGGAAAAAGATTCCTTGTAGACTGAACCACTATAAACAACTTTTCGTGGTTTGATTGTTTCTTTCCTTATTTACTCTTTATATATATTGCTTGCATATTGATTATCATTCACTAACATATCTATGATCAATATCAATTGATCTTTCAATAATTTTCAAAACAAAGATTTTAATCGGTAAACTATTCAACCCCCCTTCTAGTTTTCCACACAACGCTATCACGACTTGCTCCTATTAAACCATCACCATCATTTGCTTCAATTAAGATAACACCATCACTTACACCTCTTGAACCAAACTCTCAACCATTTGGTAAACAAACACCTCAAAACACTCCCATCTCTACACAACCAATAAGAGCTTCTCTTATTGAACCAAGACAACTCTCATTCACTACACCTCATTCTTCGCCACATCTCTACATGAACACTTTGGAGGACCTGCCTCCTAGTCCTTCTAATCCACCACCATTGCCTACATTCTCATCTATTGAAAGAATGATTACCCAAAAACCTCATTCACATAACGTAGGTGTTGACATCAATGTGTCACCACAAATAGCACACTTGTCTCCTTCTCCTCCACCTTCTAATGGACCATTTTGGGTAATGACTAGACATTAACCACCAAAACCAGACAACATGGACGTTGAGACATCTCTACCTCCTCCACCTACACACACATCTCCACCAACATTCATTCTGTACCCACAAACTTCTCTCTTAGGTCCTTATACTTCAAGCATACCTCCATCATCACAATAACCAAGTCATGAAGAAACTTGCTACCATTGTCAACAAACTCAAATCTTAGTACATGAACTTTGTGATAAAGTACGTTTCATGTTCTACCACCTTCTTGAATGCCTTAATGGCATCAACAAACCTAACCACCCCTAGAAACCTTGAAGTGCAAGCACAAGTGGTCATTCTCCTCTAGGTTTAGCTTAGTCCATCTCATTAGCATTTTCTTACATGTTAGATCATGTTCTTAGTTTTAATGTTTGATTATTATTGTATCATCTCTCTTATTTTCTATTATATGAATATACATGTTTAAATGCTTCTTGATTATTTGGGCATATTAGTATGGCTATGACTTAATTTTATGCTTTATTTTATTTAAACTATTGATAACAAGTTGCAGGTACCCGGATCCTTTGTTTTACACCCGAATGATCCATTCTAAATTGGATCCGGCAGATCCGGGCACTTAGAAACAAGACTGAGTCTCACTTCAGCTCATTTTTTCTGAAAAAAGTCATACCATATACTTGCATTCAAACCTTTGTTTTGTAGATTTTCAAAACACACTTGGAGTACTTGACGCCCTCAATAAGGGGGGGGCTTTCGTCAAAGCAAAATCATTGCACATTTTGCAATCCTCCCCTCTTAGCCTTCCTGAATACTTGACACCCTCACCAAAGGGGAGCACTCGTCAAGGGGGAGCAAATATGCATGTATTTAGTTTCTTTCTTATAACTTATTCTCTTATCTCTTTCTAAACTCTTGCATTCGGGTTAGTTTCTTTTCGACACTCTTTTTGTTTCGACAAAAAGGGGGGGGAGAAAAGAGTAAAAACTTAATTCGAAAATTTACGAATTCTACTTTTTACTTAAAATAATTTTATGTTTTGTCATCAACAAAAAAGGGGAGATTATTAATATAAATAAATCGTAAAACCGTTTATTTATATTTTATGATCTTCTTATGTTTTGTCGATAACAATCGTAAAATCATTTTAACAAAATAAATAAAATACATAATGTTTTTGAGGCAATAGTTTACTAACTCATTTCACTAAACAAATAAACCATTAAACATGTTTAGTTAAATAGTTTACATAAAACCAAAACCATTTTTATAAAACACTTATAAGTAACTTTGGTTACTTACATTTTTATAAAGTACATGTCAAGTTAAATGTAACTTGTAAAAGCTTGGACTATCCATAACACAAAACCCATGACCCATGGACCTTGACCGAAAACCCATAGACCATGTGCATGACATCATGTATGACATCAAAAGGGGTAAATCCAAGATCCATGACCTAAAGTTCATAACCCATGACCCAAAGTCCATAACCTATGACCCAAGATATATACTACATCATGCATGACATCACATAACCCATGGATCATAACACGTAACCCAAAACCCGAAATTGTAATCCAAAATCCGGACTGGTATTACCAGATAGTTGGATCCCTTGGATAACACTTGCCGGATCTGGGTGATCAGAGAAATGTTTTTCCAATAAATAGTTGGCCATTTCCTTGTTTCTCTTCACCACTTTTAGATATATCTTCTCTTTATATTCTTACTTCTCTAACCTCGTATCCAAGGATCATCTATGTAGCTTTTCTATTAGTGATTCTCTAGGTTCTTGTTAAAGGCGAGATCACGACGTTTAGCATAGAAGACTTGCAAGCTCAAAGACATGAGTTGCTAGACTTCATCATGATTACAAGATCACAGAAGTGTCCCTTGTAGTTGGTTCCTCTCAAGCATGTCACAGGTGTGTTGTGTTAACTAGTGGTGCTTGGATTAGTTCCTACATTGTAAAGAAATTTGGTATCTAACCTTGTACCGGATAAAGTGTAGGAGACGAAGGTTTGGTTCTACCTTGTGTGAAGAACTCAGTATTTAGCTTTGTACCAAAAAAAATGTAAGCAACGTTGTGAAGGCTTCTCTGCCAAGCAGATGAGCTTGTTTTGTGTAGTGATTACAAAATCTCGAGTTGGGTACTCAGGGAGTGGAGTAGGGCAAAGAAGGTGACATTGTAGCCGAACCACTTTAATTACTTGTGTTATGGCTGTGTCTTTCTTTCTCTATCTCTTAGTATAGTTTAATCACATCTAACTATCAATATCCAACATACCAAAACAGATTGACATAAGTTGATCTAAAAGTTTTAAAATGAAGTTTTAATTGGTAAAACTATTCAACTCCTATTCTAGTTTTCTACAGATATGATTGTAATGCCATTACCATTATTCAGAGATAGATCATCATGTAGCAAATGCAAGAAACAACCCCAATTCTCATGATATTCAACCCTTACTACAACTTATGCAATTGGATACATTTGGTTGTTAGCATCCCTTCCCATGGATGTTAGTAGTTCTCTTCTACATGTATGCTTTAAAAAACAACCATCCAACCCTATCACCTTCCTACACCTTACTAGCCATCCATCTTTTACTCCCTTGAAACAAATGTACATTCTTTTAAAATATATAGACCCATTAGTTAATTCATGTACATCAACATGTAGACCAAGGCTTTGAGGCTAATATTGCTTGCCTATACTCATATGATTTCCCATAACGCTCTATAAGCCCACCCTCATGCTCAAATAAGGCCAACTGTCTTGCTCTCATGCGGTCCTAAACTCACTTCTATCATGTATTTCTTTCTTATGTCTTCTTGCATTTTCCTTACACGCATGAACGGATCCTCAATGATTTCTTTAGAATAATGTAGATCAGTCCACCTATAAGTCACAAGAGAGCCTAAGTTGTAATTCCTACAACATTTATGTTCTAGAATGAGGGACTTAATTTGAAAATAATGTTCATTAGACATCCATGAAGCCCACAGTCTAAAAGGACAAGCAACATTTTTAGACTCTTGTATTTGTTTCTTAGTCCACTTAGGTTATGCACATGAATCGTCCCCAGATTCTGTAACTACCTTCTTTTTGGTCACTTATTTAGCCTTTCTGTACTTAACAACTTTCTTACCCTGTTTCCCCTGAGTCCTATCTTTAAGTGGCATCACCCTATTCTTGTAACTTTTTTTACATGCACATCTGCCCTCAATAACATTTCTACCACAATAAACCAAAATATATCTCTAGTCATTTTTCATGTACCAAAGCTGATAACCATGTGCTACACCATAGTTTGCCAATGCCATTTTTAAATGATGTGGTCTCTCATATGTCATGCCTAGCATTGGTTCCATCTTATCCTAAAGGATGTTAGGGTCAAATGCAGGATAAACTACATCCTTTTTCACCTTATACACAGGATCTATTTGATTGTCATCATGATCTACTTCAGGTGTTTCATTAATATCACGCCTTCTATATTCACCATTATCTATAAAAAAGATCCTGGAATTGCATAACTTATTCAGGAATGGATCTTGTGTACTAATGTTCTTAATTCTAACAGTGTCATCACCCTCAGTATGAATGTCCACACATTTTATCTCTTGAAAATCATCACTAAAATAAGTTTCATCACTAGAATCTATCATATTCCCATTTTGTTCTTCATTTTCTTCAAACTCACACAGTTCCATAATATCATAATCAAAGTGTTCAACATACATATCTATCATGTTTCCATTCTCATAACCAACAGTCAACATGTCTACAATATCTTGGTTCAGCTTAATTTCTCTTAAACCTACACTCAACTTAGCACCAGTCTTACAATAATACACCCTTTTAAAGTGACCTTGTGGAACTAACGTGGATTATTTTATGCCAGCGTGTAATATTTAGCCAGAAAATAGTTACTAAATTGGTTAAGTCGGAAAAGAATTTGAAAGTACGTTATTGAAGTTGTTGAATAAAATAGTATGTGTATTAAGTCGGCACAAATTTAAAGGTACGTGACTATTTTATAGCTTTTACCCTTAAAATTTTGCCAAAATAGTTACATAATTAACCCTATTTATGTGGTGATTAAAAATGTTCCTTCTTAAAATTTTGTGAAAGACTAAAACAACATTATTTGCTTCAGGAAACGTACATATGTGTTTGGTTGTTTGCTTCAGGTAACGTATATATGTGTTAAAATTAAAACCTTATATCTCGAATCACTTACAAAAACAGATATATTTTCTCTTATATTTCTCTCCCTCATTTGAAATAAGTGACTAAAATTCCTTCTCACGCTTGTTATTTTAACTTTTCTTCTCACTTGATGAGATAATGTTACCGACTCTTTTTTCAATCAAGAGTAAAAAACTTACCCAGATCTTTAAAAAAATAATAACTTATAAAATGTTGATCGTTAATTATACAAATTATATCATTATGTGCATAAAACCATCTTTCATTAGAGAAACACTTCTATAAAATTTTGACGAATTTTTTGTTTTAGATTTTTTTTTCCTTTTTGAAATTTACGCCCTGATACATATGTGATTTGCAATATGAAAAATCACATGAGATATATGATTTAAAATTGAAAACTCGCATTATAAATCACACGTGATTTCGTATCTTTAATATTTAACTCTTGTATAAAAATAATTTTTTTATCGAAAGTATACTGAAGTGGCCGTGTACTTAAAGATAAAAAAAATCGTCTTGATAGCGTGTTTTTGTCGCTTAACGATTGACCGTTTGCAAGAATTTTTTTTTTTCATTTTATTATTATTATTATATTTTTGAAAATAAAACAGTAAAATGGATTTTTATTTTTTTTGATAAAAATAAATGAACAGTATTTGTCTATTTGATATTTTGATTTTTTGATTTTTTGTTGATCATGATTAAACTCCATGTGTATATATGCAATTTGTATACTTGAAGTATTTTTTAGCTTGTTAAAATATGAAAGTGCAATAAGCCCATAAAGCTTACCTAGTTCCCATTATAAATAAAGCATATCTACTACCACTACCTGCGGTGCACACTCACCTTAACATTGTTGCCATTATTTTTACTGTTGTGATTAAAATAACATTGTTACCCATTTATTACAATTCCAACTTTAGGTTAAAAGCAACTCTCTTTTTTCTCTCTCCATAACAAACTAACCCCTTCTCATCTTTCTTAAAACTCCATTAATCCCCATTTTATTTCTCAATTCTCATCCATTTCAAAATCTGAGACCATCATTCAATTCGTCTTTTCATTGCGCACACAATGGTATGATTGATTGAATTTTCCGTGTATTTTGAGGAAACCCCCAATTTCAAGTTTTACCGCTAAAAATCACTTTTCGTATTTCTTCTGTATTAGCCTGACATACACTTATAAACTGATAATAGTCTTGAATGGATGATATTCACGCTATTTGATTACAGTTTTAGTGGTTCAATTAGATTCAATTGAATTGGGGTTTTGGCCCCAAAAATCCATTCATTTCATTTCATCTGTATTCCTGCATTTGTTATAGTGTAGTGAGTTAGAAGTATAATTCAGTATGTCTAGTAAAAAGAGATCACTTAAAAGGAAAATAAAGGTCCCAAATAGATTCAATGATCATGTTGTAGGGAATATGAGTCAGAAAATGAATGAGGAAGCTGTGAAGAAGAGTGATGGGGCTGGTAAGGGATTAAAATTGGGGAATAATGCTGAGACTAAGGAAAATGATGTGGATAAAAGGGGAAAGGATGTTAGTATGAATGGGACTGATGGGGAACCTGTTGAAGCTGGTAATGTGGACAATGTTAAGGAGACAAACATGACAAAGGAGGCAGAGGTGGAAGAGGGGGAATGTATGGGAAATACAGATACTGAGAAGAATGTAACACATGATAATGGAAGTATGTTCAATTCTGAGGGTCAGGTATCTACTAACTCTAACATAGGTGTCAAACCAAATGTGGAAACTGAAAATAATTTGAGTAATGTGGATAAAAATGGGCCTAGAATTGGACATTCTTATGCTAATGTTGTTAGTCAAAATGTATTTGATACGAAGCTGATTAGCATTCCCACTGAAATTGAAGAGTCAGGCATTGAAATTGTTGTGTTAAATGAAGAATTGGTTGTTGGGGGTAGTAAGAAGTGGGAGATGACTGTATGTGGATACTTTGTGGATTGTGACATGGCCATAAATGAACTAAGATTTAACCTGAGGAAGATGTGGAACAGACATGGGTTTAAGGACATTATTGATCAAAACAAAGGGATTTTCTTTATGAAATTTCATAATTCTAATGGGATGAACTATGGTTTGAACAATGGGCCTTGGATGGTTAATAACAAACCATTTGTTGTACAACAATGGGACATCAACATGAACCTGGATAAAACTGAACCAGACACTTTACCTATATAGACTACTACTGGTATTGGTGCTCTTGCCAGTAGGGTTGGGAAACCAATGATCATGGATGCAGTTACAACCTCAATGTGCAAAATGGGTGTGGGTAATTGGATATGCCAGGGTTCTTGTTGAGGTATCAGCTAAGAAGGATTTGCCAAATATGATTGAGGTAGTATACAGGAATGGGCAGAATATAGAAATATGCAGGAAACTAGTGGAAGTGTTGTATGAATGGAAACCACCATTGTGTAAAGATTGTTGTGTGTTGGGCATGATAATACTAAGTGTGGGAAGAAGGAATCTGTGGAAGGTGTGAGTAAGGAAAATGTGAGTCAAGAAGTTAATAAGGGACATGTCCAGTCTGAGGTACCAAAAATTGATGATGGGTTTAAAGAAGTTAGATATAAGAAGAATAAGGCTACTGGTACAAGGAATAATAATGGATATCCTGGTAATCAACCAAACAGGACACATGCTATATTTGAGTTTCAACCTAAGGCTAAGGAGTCAACTGAGGGAAAGAATGATGGTCAACAAAGGGAGAGTACAATACATGAGAAGAGGAAGGATATAGGCGAACCTAGCACTTCAACATGCAATAGTAATTCTCCTAAATCTCCAAAAGTGTGGAGTGTCAACAAGGTAATTCTAGAAGCACTAAAAAATACATCCAAAAAGTTTTCTAGTTTGGATTTAGACAGAGAGGAGGATGAAAGTGTATTGTGCAAAGTAGGGGATAAAGGCAAGAGTAAGACAAAAGTTAGTATGGAAGCAACAGGTATAGATGTTGAAGAAGATGTATTTAGTGATGATTCTGGAGTTGGCAAAAGTATAAATGAGAATGAGGTGAAAGGTATGGATAAAGGGGTGTTAGGGGATTGTAATAATTGAAAATGGAGTGCAAAATTGGATCATGGAACATCAAAGGTCTAAGTACTTCTGATAAACAAAATGAGGTGAAGAAATTCATTATTGATGAGAGATTAAATGTTTGTGCAGTATTAGATACTCACATTAAGAATAAAAAGCTTCAAAAGATTGGTGAGGGCATTTTTGGTAATTGGGATTGGATTTCAAACATAAGGTATTGGGATAAAGGTTGCAGAATAATGGTTGGGTAGAATTCTGATGTTGTAAATGTTAGTATGGTTCACATGGCTAGACAATCAATACTATGTAGAATTGAATCTGTTTCTGGTCATACGAAGATTTTTTGTACATTGGTGTATGCTGATAATTGTGGGAAGGATAGAAGAGAATTATGGAAGGATTTTAGTATATACAGAAGAATTGTAGGGAAGGATCCATGGGTTTTATTAAGGGATTTTAATGTCACACTTAATCCTAATGAACATACTACAGGATGATCTAGAATGACCACTGATATGGGAGAGTTTCAAGAATGCATCAACAACATTGAAATAGAAGATATAACAAGTTCTGGGCTCTTCTTTACATGGACTAAGAACCTTCAAAAAGCTAAGGCTGGTGATTATACTGGAATTCTTAAGAAATTGGATAGAATTATGGTTAGTGAGGAGTTTATTGGTTTGCATTCTCAAGCACATGCTCTATTTTTACCATATCTAATCTCTGATCATTGTCCTACTGTGTTGATAATTCCTAATGCAGTTCACAAAAGGAAGAAAGCATTTAGATTCTCTAATTTTGTTGCTGATAAAAAGGAATCTGTTCAGACTATTGACAAGTATTGGAATGTGGAGATTGATGGATGCTAAATGTTCAGAACTGTTAAGAAGCTTAAAGGAAAAAAGAGCCATCTCAAGAAGCTGGCATGGGCTAATGGAGACATTTTTGAGAATGTGATTCATCTCAGAGAAGCTCTAAAGACTGTGCAAATTAAAATTGATAAAGACCCTGCTAATAAAGAGTTGAGGAAGGAGGAATGTGAAGTTCTAAAGTCTTACATGGAAGCTATGAAAGAGAAGGAAAAGCTTTTGTATCAGAAGGCTAAGGTGAAGTGGTTGAATGTGGGTGATAGGAACAATGCTTACTTCCATAAAACTCTTAAAAGTAGACAACACATAAGTAGAATTGATGCTATCAATGATGAGTTGGGGAACATATTTGAAGGTAATGAAGTTGCTAATCAGTTTGTTTGTCACTTTCAAAAGTTCCTTGGTGTTAATGTTCCTACAGTTAAGATCAATAACATGGATACCCTTATCAAAACCAAACTATCTGATAATGAAGCTCTTTATATGGTGAGAGAGATCAGTGATGAAGAAATCAAAAATGCTATGTTCATGATTGATGCAAATAAGGCCCCTGGACCAGATGGTTTCACTTCTCTATTTTTCAAAAAGGCTTAGGGAGTTGTAGGCAAGGATGTGTCTTCTGCCATAAAGGAATTTTTTGAAACTGGAAAGATTCTAAAATAAATTAACTCAACTCTTATCACTCTAGTACCTAAAATCCAAACTCCTGCTAAAGTATCTGACTTCAGACCTATTGCATGCTGCAATGTCTTGTTTAAATGCATTAGTAAGATCATAACAGAGAGAATGAAGGGTGCACTTGGGAAGCTTGTAAGTCAGAATCAGAGTGCTTTCATCCCAAATAGACTTATCCAAGATAATATTTTACTTTCTCAATAACTTTTGAATGGCTATGATAGAAAAAGAGGTCCAAAAAGAGTTGCATTGAAAGTGGATATTCAAAAATCCTATGACACAGTGAATTGGCAGTTTTTAGAAGATATTATGGTTGGTTTTAGTTTTCATGAGAGAATGGTGAATTGGATCATGAAGTGTGTGACTACAACAACTTTTTCAATATGTGTAAATGGGGAAAGGTTTGGGTATTTCAAAAGAGGTAGGGGCTTAAGGCAAGGAGATCCAATGTCCCCTTATTTGCTTACTTTGGTCATGGAAATTCTAACCCTAGTAATGAATAAGAGAGTGGAGAGTTCTAATGAATTCAAGTACCACTTTGGATGTAAAACCTTAAATATAACTCATCTGTGCTTTGCAGATGACCTGCTTCTCTTCTGTCATGGTGATACTAAGTCTGTGGAAGTGATGAAGAATGCCATTGAGGAATTTGGTTCATATTCTGGATTAACTCCCAATTATAGTAAAACCAAAATCATTTTTGGAAGTCTGAATGCTGAAGATCAAAATAAAATTTTGTAAATAATTCCTTTCAAGGTTGAAAAGCTACCTGTTAGATACCTTGGAGTGCCTCTTATTTCTAAAAGATTGGGGGTGAAGGACTGTAAGTGTGTCATTGATAGAATCAAAAGCAAGGTTAGCAATTGGAAAAATAAATGCTTGTCATATGTTGGGAGACTTCAGTTAGTTGCATCAGTATTGGAATCAGTTCATGTGTATTGGGCCTCTGTATTTCTATTACCTCAAACTACTATTAAAGACATCAACAAGTTGCTTAAGAACTTTCTATGGAACCAAAATGAGGAGTCCAAGGGAAAAGCTAAGGTGAGTTGGAAGAATATCTACAAGCCAAAGAGTAAAGGTGGGTTAGGGCTTAAGGATTTAAGCATTTGGAACAAAGACTTTATTGCAAAACATATGTGGCATGTAGCTGTTATCAAGAACTCTCTATGGGTCAAATGGGTTAATATTGTGAAGCTCAAAGGAAAAAGTATATGGGCAGTTAGTGAGGAAGGAAATGACAGTTGGGGATGGAGGAATATCCTAAAGTTAAGGAATGAAGTGCAGCAATACATGGTTATGAAGATAGGGATGGAAGGAATACATGTGTATGATTTGATAATTGGAGTCCCATTGGTGGTCTAATCAACCACTCGTCTTACAGAGATTTATACAATGCTAGACTCAGTGCTGACCTTAAGATTGTTGAGTTAATGAACAATGGTGTGTGGAATTGGCCAGAGGATTGACATCAAAATTTCCCTGTGATTACTCAGTTAATACCTCCTATTTTGAAGACAATGCAAGAAGATACTTTAATGTGGAAGAGTAGTAATGGGAAGTTTTGGAAATTCTCTGTAAGTCAGACATATAAAGATCTACAGACAGAAGATGATGATGTTTAATGGAGTAAGCTTGTACGGTATTATCAAAATATTCTTAAACACTCATTTATCTTGTGGCTGGCTATTCAAAATAGACTCACTACATAGAACAAACTGAAGCAATGGGGATCTTATGACCTTATGGTGTGCCCTTCATGCTATAAGGATATGGATTCTCACCAACATCTATTCTTCAATTGCTCTTATGCTAAGGAAATATGGACCAAGATTCTGAATAAACTACAGTTAAAGTGTGTAGTTCAACTAGAATGGGATGATATTGTAAGGAAGTTTGCTGACAGCTTTAAGGGAAAGAATATTGATAGCATTGTTAGAAGTTTATGCCTAGCTGCAAGCGTCTACTTTATTTGACAAGAGAGGAATTCCAGGATGTTCAATGATGTTAAGAGAAATGAGACAAAGGTGTACAATATGATATGTGAAACAGTCAGATTAAGGCTAATGAGTCTAAAGGTGAAAAAGACCAAGGCTACCTCTAATATGCAGAAAATATGGGAAATTCAGTGGAAAGAGGAAGCAATGTAACAGTATCCATGAGAATATGAGGGGCATTTTGGAGTATGTAAGAGCTAGTGTGGACTGCAAATTGTTGTATTGTGGCATTAGTACCTTTGCTATAAGGACATTCCTCTTTAAAGGAGTGTTTGGGATAGTCAGATCCCAATGGCAGATTATTGCAGGCTACTACAGGGGATCATTCCTTGTACTTGGAGTCTCAAATGGTGTGACTGTACCTATTCTAGATCCATAAGCTCCCTTTTTGGCCTTGGGAGGGAATTGGTGAGTTTATGGTGTGAAAGGAGGTCTAATTCACAGTAGATGTACCATAATAAAGGAGTGATCACTGTGAAGGGTACGTAGCTTGGGTGGGTGGTGTATGATGGGTGTAATAGAGAGGTGTGAAAGATGAACCTTCTTGGTCCACCCAATACATCACCACAAGAGGAATGGTTGGTCTTCACTCAATGTATGTGTTCCCAATTCAACTGAAGCCATTCTTAAAAGATGGAAATGTAAGTTGTTAGCTTATGTTCCGGCAAACAACTCCCCGACACATAAGCATACTGCCGAAGGGCCTAACTCTCCGGCCCAAAGGCACAACCGCCCGACACAATGCGCAATCCCTCGGGCAAAACATACAAGCCAATTTAGACCAAGCAAAGCTAAATCAACATATACCGGAGGGTTAGACATAACCCTCGACATAACGGACATATGACATCACCATGTATAAAAGGAAGGGAATCTTGATCAGAACTACTGACCTTTTCCAGACAGACTCCAAACAGAGCAAAGTCAACTCCCGCCCGAAAGAGTCACTATCACCCACGTGACCTTCGGGTGAGGACAAAACTTCTCATCTACAAAAGGAGCCAAGTTACTGCATTCAAGGTTATCTAATTCTCATCCCATTCCTTACATATTACTCTGACATTTTCACCATACTCGTTCTCACGGCGGAGCTTGGTCTAGGGATAAAACCCTAGGGGAGGCTAACGCGTGCTTTCTTTGTGTTCACAGATCCGAAGGACTATAATCCGAAGAGCTTGACCGAAGGATTAGCCTAAGGATCTTAGCTTGTTTGGGTGAATACAGATTTTTACCTCAACAAATTAGCGCCATCCGTGGGACCGCTATTCGAACTACCAAAGCTAGTAAATGGCCGGCGCCACCACCGAAACACCCCCAGGTCCATCCACTGAAACCCCCTCGGGAAACAACCCCCTAACCTAGAAGAACAAATACTAAGCCACATATCATCACTAAAAGCTGATACAGCAACATAACACCCAAGGAAAAAGCCCGTTACAACCCATACGGATCAATTTCGGTGACGAAACTGAAGAGCCCGCCCGAGAAGTGGAAAAAGAAAAGGATCCGAAAGGAAAACGAGTCGTGGAAGACTTACACAAGCCATATAAGGACGCTCCCAGATGCCCATTGATGACGTACCCTCCGATCAGGTCGAAGGACCCCCCTTCGGCCTCAGTCGTAATTACATTACGAAGACCCAAGTCTTTCTTCATAAGTCATTGGTGGCGTAAAACCATTCATCATTGACATGGTTACCAGTTGGGAATCCGCCAGCCGAAGGCCTATGCCCTTCGGTGTCTTCCCTTGAAGATGCCAAGACAAATAAGAACCTTGACTTGGTCTTCCCCCACGTTCCCACTATGTCCTTAGCTTCCCCGCCAAGTCCGAGATAGTGGGGATGAAGCCCTAGCGATTACCACAAATCAGGGGACGCCCCCATGATCTCCTAAACGTGTGCAAACACTCTCCAAGCTATTTTCATCACCTATAAATAGGTTGGACGAGTCATTTCAATGGTATGTTCACTCAACACAGTATTTCACATACATCACATTATTTACAACTCATATCACATACTTACTCACACGCCGGAGGTGGTTCGCAGGGCCCAACCCCTGCGCAATCACTTAACGAAGTGTCTACTATTTCTTATTGCAAATTGGCTACAAGTTTGGCGCAAGCATATCACCCCTCATACCCTTCGATCACCATCGAAGGCCTGGTCGTACGAATTATTGTACAATCAGTGGCGCCATCCGTGGGACCCGCTACTATTGGTCTCGTTATTCCAAACTTACACCCAGTCAATCACTCTCACTAGTTTCACGGCATGACTCAAGGAAGAGAAGATACACCCCCTCCGAGTTTCTCGACGTTGGCACCAATCCCAGTCAATGATCCTAACAACCTTCCCAATATAACCGCATCCACTTTTACCACACGATCTCACCCTGAAATAACTCCCAACAACCATGCTTCAACCTCGGCTAACCCTGAACCAGTAATCAGTCCAGCGTTTGTTGAAGCCAACATCGAAGCATTAGAGTCTTTACTAAGGGCTCGAAGGAGGCAAGCTCAGAATGTGGAGATGCGTAGGGAGTTGGAATACTCAAGCGATGAGTATGACGAAGAGTTGGAAATGGAGACTAGGCCCTTGGCTCCAGGGGCTACACGCTCAGTGCTAAGGATAGGGTCTCCGAGCAGTCGAAGGCCTAGTGGAAGGTCGGTCGGTTTTGAAGCCGTTCCGGAGAGGGCTCCGACTAGACGGGAAGGTACGATAGAAGGATCCAATGGAAGGAGTAACCGAAGGGATGCTACGGAGGTTAATTTGCCACCACTTTTGGCGGCTCATCTGGGAAGAACCGAGTCAGGGGTTCCTTTGCAGCCTTCTCACGCATCCGGCGTAGAAGGCAATCCATCTCAAATGAATGGGGGTGGAAATCTTCCTCCTCATGAGGGAGAACGAGAGCACCAGAGCTTTCATTACCAGATACACCGATGACACGTTACAAATAATGGGCTTGCATGAGGACCAGCGCATCTCAGGTTTCGTGCATGGTCTACGAAACAGAAGTCTGGTCGAATTCCTCTCCACTGATCTCCCCGCAACCTACAAGGGTTTGGTGGAGAAGGCTTACACCTGGATCGAAGCAAAATAAGTATCTACTAACGGGGCTCCGGTCGAAAATAAAGAAAGTCACAGCAAAGCCCCGAAGCATCCTTCGTGGGAAGGGTCAAGGAACAAACACAAAAATAAGGACAGGTTCACACCGTACCACAAAAACATCAACCATGGGCTCTTGGCTAATCTGTCTAAATCTCCAAGAGAGATACTTGCTACGGAAAAGGCTGCGAAGGCCTTTGATCCTCCTCCTCGCTTGGCAAACAAAGGAAGGCCCAGAGATACTTCCAAATTTTGCTACTTCCATGACGATTACGGACACGACACCAATAACTGCAGAGAACTCAAGAAGCAGATAGAAGAAGCCGTAAAGTCCGGTCAATTGGGACATTTGGTGAAGGGTATAAAAAGAGGTAAAGACAAAGCCTCCGACACACAGTTGGGGAAAGATACCACACCTGCCGAAGCACCCATCCTCATGGTATACAAGGAGGACTTTGTTTTGAAGAGGAAAGAAGCGGAGGAAGCCTTGTGCGGAGTAGGAGATGTCACTTTTCCTTCAATCACAGGGAAAGTTCTTTCAAATGACCCCGTGGTCATCAAAGTCTTGATCTCCAACAGAGAAGTAAACAGGGCTTACCTCGTCTGCGGTAGCTCTTGCGAAGTTATCTACGAACGATGTTTTCTAAAGCTCAAACCTTCGATAAGGTCGAAGAGAGTTGATTCGAAGGTACCCTTAGTGGGGTTCTCAGGGGCACACTCATGGCCTTTGGGAGAAGTCCCTCTAGAGGTTACGAATGGAGAAGGAAGGCTAAAAAGAACAGAAACTCTGATTTTCACGATTGTAAGGTCGGAATCTCCCTACAACCTATTGATAGGGATAACAGCAATGCAGAAGATGGGTATCGTTGTCTCCACCATACATGCCGCAATCAAATTTCAAACACCTTTCGGCATTGGAACGGTTTTCTCCAGCTATAAGGTGAAGGAGCCTACGGAAGTAGGAAAAAGGATCAAGCAGGTTTCGGCAGAGCCTCCGAAGGATGTTCTCAGTTGTGCTGACGCTGAAGAACGCATTGTGGTAAATGATCTCTACCCCGATCAGACAGTGGTAATTGGAAAGCAGCTCCCAACCTCCTTTAAAGCATAATTGGAAAAGGTACTTCGTGCTAATGCATATGTCTTCGCATGGACCTACTCTGACATGACAGGGGTCCCCAGAACTCTCACCATAGACGGAAAGCCCTTCGGCACTGAACACAAGCTCAATGAGTTCAAACATATTGAACCCATCAAACAAAAGCGTCGAAGCTTGGCTCCTGAAAGAAATGTCGCCGCATGCAAAGAGGTGGACGAGCTCGTAGCAGCAGGCATACTCAGAGAGGTGAAGTATCAAACTTGGGTAGCCAACCCAGTAATGGTCAAAAAGCATGATGGAGGATGGAGAATGTGCGTAGACTTCACAGATATTAACAAAGCTTGCCCGAAGGACTGCTACCCTCTGCCAGAGATTGATTGAAAGGTGGAATCCTTGTCAGGGTTTCGGCTAAAGTGTTTCCTAGACGCTTATAAGGGTTACCATTAGATACAAATGGCGGAAGAAGACGAAGAGAAGACAACCTTTTTTACAGGAAAAGGAGTTTATTGTTACAAAAAGATGCCTTTTGGTTTGAAAAATGCAGGTGCTACCTACCAACGATTAGTGGACAAAGCCTTCCACAAGCAGATAGGTAGGAATCTGGAGGCATACGTAGATGATATGGTCATCAAGAGTTGATCGGAGGAGGATATGCTCTCCGACATTAAGGAAACCTTCGACCAGCTTCGCGCCATCAACATGAAATTAAATCCCAAAAAGTGTTCCTTCGGTGTGGAAGAAGAACAATTTTTGGGACATCTGATCACCAAGCAGGGTATTAAGGCCAATCCTTCGAAGGTCAAGGCCATCACGGATTTGCAACCTCCTAAGTCTCTAAAGAAAGTGCAAAGTCTTAACGGAAAGCTAGCAGCCCTCAGCAGGTTCTTATCGAAGGGTGCAGACAGATCTTTGCCATTCTTCAAAACGCTCAAAGGATGCACGGACAAAAAGACGTTCCAGTGGAGTATAGATGCAGAAGCAGCCTTCCAAAATCTCAAGGATTTCATGGCTATTCTACCTACACTTACAGCCCCAATCAAAGGCGAAGTGTTATTCATGTACATCGCAGCCTCCTTCGAAAGCATCAGCGCTGTGTTATTGGCAGAAATGGAGAAGAAGCAAATCCCTATCTACTTCGTTAGTAGGGTTCTACAGGGAGCTGAGCTAAATTATCCAGCATTGGAGAAGCTAATTTTGGCCTTGGTCCATGCTGCGAGACGCCTTCGAAGGTACTTCCAAGCTCACCCCATAACCGTACTTACTGACAAGCCAATTAAGCATATACTTTCGAAGCCGAAGAAATCTAGAAGGATAGCTAAATGGGCTATCGAGCTAGGAGAGCATGATATTGAATACAAGGGCAGAAACTCGGTCAAAGGGCAAATATTGGCAGACTTTTTAGCAGAAACACCCTCCGAACCGAAACATGACACAAAGGTTGTTGAAAAGAAGCCTGATAAGGCAATCGAAGGGAGGAAACTTTATACTGACGGAGCCTCCAGCTCCGATGGTTCTGGCGCAGGTCTCCTGCTTGTTGATCCCAAAGGGAAGGAGTACACTTACGCACTCCGTTTTGAATTCGACGCTACGAACAATGAAGCGGAGTACGAAGCCTTGCTAGCAGGCCTCCGACTGGCCAAAGACATGGAGGTAGAAGACTTGGCTATCTTCGTTGATTCACAACTCGTAGCCAATCAGATAAAAGGCTCCTACGAGGCAAGACAACCTGTGATCAAGCAATACCTGGATAAGGCCAAGGAAATGCTCGAAGGGTTCGTATCCTACAACATAGAGCATGTTCGGAGAAACCAAAACAAGAAGGCGAATGCCCTTAGCAAACTGGCATCAATGGCATTTGCTCATTTAACTAAAGAAGTTTTGGTCAAAGTGTTGGCAGATAGGTCCATTGTCCGAAAGGAAGTGTCCGACGTGATACAAGAGGAAGACTCAAATTGGATGACTCCAATTAGAGAGTATCTAATAAGTGGTATACTGTCGGAGGATCAGAAATTAGCTCGAAAGGTCCGCATCAAAGCACCACAGTATAGGATCATGGGGAACTACTTATACCGAAGGTCTTTTCTTTCCCCATGGCTACGCTGTGTAGGGCCTAGGCAAGCCGCCAACATCATTCAAGAAGTACATGAAGGATCCTGCGGGCTTCACGCAGGACCCCGCTCTGTTGTTTCTAAAATCATGAGGGTCGGGTATTAATGGCCTTCGATGCACAGGGACGCCGTTGACATCATTCAGAAATGTGAAGACTGTCAAGTTCACTCAAGGGTTCCAAGGCTACTAAAACAAGATATGACCTCTGTAACCTCTGCATGGCCGTTCAGCCAATGGGGGATAGATATTGTAGGTCCTCTGCCAGTTGCTCCAGGAGGAGTAAAGTTCTTGGTCGTAGCCATCGACTATTTCACTAAATGGGTGGAAGCAAAACCTTTGGCATCCACCACAGGAAGGCACATGGAAAAGTTCGTATGGGAGCATATTATCTGTCGGTTCGGAATACCTCACATCATCATTTCAGATAATGGGAAGCAGTTCGCGAAAGGGGTATTCCCAGTGTTTTGCAGAGGCCTGAATATCAAACAATCCTTCACTTCCGTCTACCATCCTCAAGGTAACGGACAGGTGGATGTTACCAACAGAGACATCATAGAAGAAATAGAACGAAGGCTGGGTTACAGTCATCACGGTTGGGTAGATGAACTACCTCAAGTACTTTGGGCTCACAGAACGCATACAAAGTCAAGTCATGGGGAGACACCTTTTAGCTTGACATATGGCACGGAAGCTGTCATCCCTTCGGAAGTAAGTGTCGAAACAGAAAGAGTCATGAACTTCGAGGCTGCAGAAAATGAAGAAAGGCTCCGCAGCAACCTAGACCTACTCGAAGAACGAAGGGAAATAGCCTCAATCCGGGAGGCTATACATAAGCAAAAAATTGAAAGATACTACAACAGACGGGTTCGGCCTTCGATCTTCAAACCAGGGGAATACGTCCTTCGACTCAACAGCGCAAGTAAAGCTGAGTATCAGGGTAAACTAGGACCTACATGGGAAGGGCCCTACGTTGTTAAGGAAGCATATGGCAACGGAGCCTACAAGCTGGAAACCATGGATGGAGACGTTATTGATAGAACCTGGAATGGCACTAACCTTCGTAAGTTCTACGTATGAAACTTACAATGTCTAAGGACATTCTCTATTTTGCTTTCAATCAATGTATTTGCATTCTTCTCATTTGGGGAAAGAAGCATTAATGGTAGGCGTCTAGTATACATTTCTTAAAATGATGTAATCCTCCCTACCCACTTAATGATAATAACACATTACCTTCAAATCTCTTGTTTCGTTCAATACAACAAAGATTTGCCCACCAAGTCGCTTTATAAGTTTCAATGTCGAAGGGATGTACAAAGACTACACAACATGTCTTGCTCATATGCATAACATCCATTTCAACTTCACATTAACTTTCCTATATGGCCTTAAGGTATTTTAAGCCTTTCGCTGCCCAAAGAATCAAGACGGAGTGGGTCGCGACCCTCTGTCAGCAGTTAAATTATACGATTGCTAATATTCTTGGTGAAGTAACTACACACAATGAGGCTATGCATCTACCATACGCCTTAGGTTGTAAAAAATATTTTTTACGCAAGTAAAAATAAAAAGAGAAGAATCACACATGGCAATAAATCAGTTGTGTTATGGTAGGAATAGGGATCCTGGTTATAGACAGACCCGTTTCCTGATTCCACCATGCTACAACTGGGGCAATTGCCACCATTATAAGGACCACCACACCATTGACAACCAAGAGGGTGAGGATAAGACATAGAAAAGAATCAAAGGTTTACAGAGGGGTTGGGATGAAGAATCAAAGATGTGAGAGGGTAAAGATGGATATTTTTGGATTTTTGAAAAACATGTTGTAAAAATAAGAAAGAAAATCTTTTTGGGTTTTTTGTGTTTGTTGAAAACTTGAATAATAATAATAAAAAAAATGTTTTTGGAAATCGATCCGTCAAACGAATTAACTTCACGATAATTTTGGTTTTATATGAAAATAAGGAAATATGGACAAAGATGGTAAATATACAATGGGTGTATATTCAACAATCACTGATTCTTCAAATTCGTAGAACGCAGCACACCTCCCCGGCAGCGGCGCCAAAATTTTGATTGAATCCAAACCGTCAAGTTTATCACACAAGCTAACCACTTGTGAATGGTCAACCGTAATAAAATTCAAACAGCTCAGAAACCAATGCAATTAAGATCTGGAGAGTATAGTGTATCCCCGGGTCGTTAAGTCCCAACGAGGTGTGTACACTGTAGTACAACGAATCTGTGATCGGGTGATATTGAACAGGAAAAAGGGTGATGATTTTGAAGAATTATACCTAAAGAAAAAGTTTGTAAATTACAGGGGCTTAAATGCAAATTAAAGAAAATTAAAAAGCTAGATTATATTGAATAAACGCTATCACTATTTTAAAATTGATTAACGTTTAAAACCTAAAACGTACGTTTAAATTAAAAACTACGTAACGTACGAAATAAAACGTAAAAGTAAAGAAGGAAAATACCTACGGATATGAAAAATACGTTTTTACTATCCTAATAATAAAAGAAAATTATTGGAAAAAGAAAATTATTTTTAAAACTATTTATCTAATTATTATTAATTAAAAACTATTTTTAACTATTTAATAATACCCTAAAATATAAGAAAATATGAAATAAAGCTAGAAAAATGAAATTATGACTTAGAAAAATCTAAAATATTATAAAACTTATTTTAAAACTGAAAATATATTTTTTAGACTTTTTATGTATTTATTATGAATTAAAAACTATTTAAAACTAATTAAAATGCTAGAAAATACTATTTAAGCTAAGAAAATTCTGGAAAAATTATTTTTTTACTTTTTATATTTATCTTAATCTATGAAAATTGAAAACTTATTTTTTTGAAGCTTTTCTGATTTATTTGTATTAAAAGTTATTTAAAAAGTCCTAAAAACTGATTTAAAATAAGAAAAATATCAAACAGTAATGAAAAATTATGAAAAATTCAGTAAAAGTCTAAAATATTATTCTAATTTTATTAAAAATATAAAAACTATGGCTTATATGGAAGAATATGAAGCTGTAGTGATAAGCAGTTCTAAATAAGCTACTAAAATAAGCTATAAGCTACAGGAATAAACCAAATGATCAAATAAGCTGGATTATGCTAAAATAAGTCTAACTTAACTAATTAACAGTACTCTAGATCACTAAATAAGCTTAAACTAGATTTGAGCTTATAAGATTAATTAAGCAAAACAGTTATTAAGGGGACTACTTTAAGCTAATGAATAAGCTATTCTAATAAGCTAAATGGGAAAACAGAAATTGGGACCTAAAGATCACCTAGCAGACTACACATGGACCAATTTTTAGACCCTAACTATGTAAACTGAGCCTATGCAAAGGCTGCAAGATGCCTGGTTCACAACTCAGTATTAGCTGAGTGTGAACAGGGCATATGAGGCCTATTTGTACAGCTTATTTAGAGCTTTTAGAGACTTGGAAAAATTCCACAAAAACCAGATTTATACACTTGACCAATTAAACTAGCAAATCCCAAAATCTCAAAGGCTTGTGACCAGAATTGAATACATGAGACATCAACAAAGTTTTGCAAAAACTGACTTTTCTATTTTTGACTTTTAAAGACAGAAATGAAACTTTGACCAATGTGAGATTTGAATCAAAATGGCTGACTGATTATGATGTTTAGAGGTAAAATAGAACTGATGCAGACTTTATCACTACTTCCTCTACCTAAATCCAAAATTATACTAACTTATGCTAACTGATTTGAACACAAGAGCAGATTCACAATGATTTTGACTTTTGATTGAAAACAAGCACAAACTTAGAACTAATATGGCTGAATTGAGACTGAATAAGACTAAAGCAATAAATATTAACCACTAACAAGCACTAAATTACCATATTAAGCCTAATCCAAACACTCCTTTAAAAACTCCAATAAGCAGTTTAAACTAACTTATTCTATTCTATTATAACAGAGATTAAAACAGCTAAGTAACAGATATTCTAAAGTTATAATAACAGTAAATCAAGCATCAAAATCAAGCCAACATGATCATATTAAGACTAGCATTATAACAGTGATGAAAAAGGGAAAAAACTCACTTGGATTCTAGCATAATTTGGGCAGAGTAACAGTACTATCCCAATATAAAATACCAAAGAATAACACAATTCCAGCAATATATCAACCCAAATCCATTTTTGAACTAAAAAATGATCACAGTTGACTTTCGTTGACCAGGTAATCTTTTTATATGTGATGAGTGTAATGAATAAATTTAAACACAATATAAGCTCACTAAAGCTATACAAAGCTTAAATGAGCTTACTTCATTATTGAAAACAGCTTATAACATAAAAAAAAACGAGCAAGAACAATTTTGGCGGGAAATCTTGTTAGGACTGAAAACATGAAATTGTTGGATAAAAACTCTTTGATTATGATTAACTTAACTAGTACAACACAGAATTGATGAAACCCAGAATTCTTTTACATGAAACTTTAAAGCAGAATTTAAATTACACTACGAATGGTCTAAAAACATGTGACACCTATTTCTTCTGTCTTCTTTCTTCTTTATAGATCTTTTTTAAGCTTTGTCGACATCCCTAAATGTTTCTGCACCCTTGGATTGCTTCAATTTAATCTCAGCTGTTCAAATTGCTTTTGGCGCCAAAAAGTCATAAGCAGGTATTTTTCATTTAATGGATTTTGGTGTTTGTGGAGGTGGAGGAGAGTTGTTAACCAGCTGTGGTGATGAGGTGGAAAGGTGGTGGTGGTTTTGGAGCAGTTACAGGTTTCAGTGTGTGAGGGAGAGGGAACAGGGAAGGAGGTATTGGGAGGGAAGTGGGTTTGACTGGTATTTGACTTGGGCTTGGGTTGTGGGCTTGGGTTTTGGGTTTAATAAAACAAATAGTCCGGTTTGGTTTAGTATTAACACAAGGTTCTTGCAATTTCATGAAAGATGAAGGGTTGAAACTGTCAACTTTCCAAAGTTATTCCAAGGGTTTTTCTTGCCAAGTTCGAATAGTACAAGGGCCACTATGCATAAAATTCCATTTTTAATAAATCCAAGGACTATTTATGTCATTTTTCAAAGTTGAGGGACTAAACTTGCCATTTTTGCAAACTTGAACTTCAAGGGTACAATTTGTCATTTCATGATTCCTGGGGGACTATTGTTGATTTTTTCTTCAAAATATTTTATCCAGGGACCATTTCTGACAATCTGTGAAAGTTCAGGGACTGAAACTGCCAATTTTGTATACTTTGTTATTTTTCATAAGTTTTCAATCCTTTTGCACTTGTAACACATAAAAACACATTTTCATGATATTTGTAACATTTATATAGTCATTTGTGTGTTTTTGGCTGTTTTTGTGGGTTTAAATAAGGTAAAATATATGTGTTTTTAGACACATATCAAATCCCCCACACTAAACTATTGCTAGTCCCTAGCAATGTTTTGAGAAAAATTAATGGATTTCATCTCTTTACCAAAAGCCATTACTTCTGGAGTAGCCAATTGTTTCAGTTCAAGTAAGAACCTTGGTACAATGATAACCAAATGATTTTGAGCAAATCACCAGCTTTCAACGGTTTTGATTTGTCTTTACCAGAAGCCGTTTGCTTCTGGACTAGCCAACTCTTAGATAAATTATCAATATTATCTTTGGTGAGTCGATTACCAATTATGGCTTTTCCACTGCCTTTACCACAAGCCATAAACTTGCGGGCTAGCCAACTCTTTACTTTTAAGGATATGGTGAGCTGAACACCATACAATTTGCAAGCCGTCAACGGATTTGAGATATCTTTACCAAGAGCCGTTTGCTCCTGGATTAGCCAATCTTATGTGGGTTAGACATGGCGGACTGATTACCATTTGCTGTGTTTAGTACATAGTACTTCCACTAAAAAAAATTTTAAAATTTGGCCATTTTGGGGGAAAAAGGGACTAAAAGGGTACATTTATGATCAAATTCGCCAGAATTTCCCCCCCCCCCCCCCACACTTAGAAATGAATATTGTCCTCAATATTCAAAGTACCGGCTGTTATGCCGAAACTTAGAACGTAAAAAGATAACATTACTAGCTAAGTGTAGAAACACAACAATTATTCTCTTTTTTAATATTTACAATTTTCATTTATTTTTTAGATCTATATACAACATGTGGGGCATCTCCCCCACACTAGGGTGGTACACACGGGTGAAAACCCATGTTTAGCTACTGTTTTTGATTACCGAGTCGCTAGCTTGACTCGACCCCGAATTAATTTGTTCATGGGGAAGTAAGTGGAAGAGACAATCTCCATCGGACTTTCATTCAAGATGTTTGTATAAACATTGAAGTACGTGAAAGTTCCACACCGATGAGATATACATAGATCCGGCTCACAAATGATAAATGAAAATGTCGGGGTCAAAGATAGTGTCTTCATTCCCGAAGGAGTGAAGAACAGGATAAGCCACGGGATAGGTGAAGAAGAGAAAGAAAGTCATGATAAAAATCTTGACTAACTCATCATCATCAGAAGGAGAATTCATAATAGCATGAATTTCATCATTTAAGCTCAATTGGTCTAGACATATCCCGGGTGTGTCTAGATCAAAGTAGAAGTTATCATACTCTGGTGGAGATATGATATGAGTGAGTTCACAGGAGAACTCCTCAAAGGCGAATGATTCATATTCGGGATTGATTTGAGTGAGTTTACTAGGGAACTCCTCAAAAGTGAATGATTCATAATCGGGGAGAGAATTATGAGAAGTGGTAATACCACTAATCTTCTCTCCCATATGATCAAAATGGAATGTTTGCAATTCCGGAATAGAATCGAACAAAAGTTCACTATCCTCAAAGGGGATAGGATATGAAGTAGGCTTTTCATTAAAAGCCTCGATTCTAGAAATGAGAAGATTAACATTCAATAATGTAAGACGAAGAGCTTCGTCTTGGATTATTTCTTCATCATTCTCTTCTCCTAAGCTGACAAGCTCAGAAGGTAATTCCCCTACATAACTTATGTCTCCACAAGATAAAGAATAGTCCTCATCAGAATCAGAGAACATCTCAATATGATCATTTTGGAAGACAAGAGGAGGAGGGATATCACACACATGATCAAGAATTCCCTGTGATTCTCTTGGAATTGGGACAAGGTTCTCAACACTAGACTTTATGAATTCGTCCGATTCCTTTTCAGGAACAGTGTCAATATGCTCATCCCCCATATTTAGAGAGTGAGTGGAAATATCGGGTGTGATAACAACAGACTGAGGGAGTTTAGAAGGACTAGCATACATATGTTTTATACTTTCCATTTGTTCTTCTGTTAGTAATTCCATCATAGTCTTTTCTCCCTGATTTTTCATGGAAGGAATTTCAACTGATGAACTTGATGAACCTGTACAAAATTGACGAATATCAAGGGTAACTTCATCATCATCGTCATCAGGAATGAAACGGAATCGAGAGCTAGATTTGGCTGCTTTTTCTTTTGCAATTGATTCCCTAATAGATTGTTCAAAGGCAATTTGGGAATTTAATTTAGCAGTCCGCTCTTCGGCTAACAAAACTTCCATGGATTTTTGATTTGGATTATCTTGGGAATGTTTACAATCCTTCAAATCTTTCACTAAATCCAAAAGATCAAGGAGAAGATTTTGAGGAAGTGGCTCAGGCTGAGGTGGTGCCTGATTCATTTGGTACTGTAGAGGTTGGTCATGATACGAAGAGTCGTAATTGTTGCAAGGAAATTGATTCCTTGTTTGACAATCAGAGCTAAAGTGAGGACCTCCACAATACTCACAACAGTAAAACTGATGTGGCTGTGAGTCATATGTGTTGTAGTCATAATTGTTATCAGGAACCTGCTCATAGACAAGCGTGTTTCCCGATTGACAATCAGAACTGGAGTGTGAACCACCACAGTACTCACAACAGTAAAACTGCTGAGTCTCACAGTGTGGTAGCTGATGGAATAAATCAGTTGTGTTATGGTAGGAATAGGGATCCTGGTTATAGACAGACCCGTTTCCTGATTCCACCATGCTACAACTGGGGCAATTGCCACCATTATAAGGACCACCACACCATTGACAACCAAGAGGGTGAGGATAAGACATAGAAAAGAATCAAAGGTTTACAGAGGGGTTGGGATGAAGAATCAAAGATGTGAGAGGGTAAATATGGATATTTTTGGATTTTTGAAAAACATGTTGTAAAAATAAGAAAGAAAATCTTTTTGGGTTTTTTGTGTTTGTTGAAAACTTGAATAATAATAATAAAAAAAATGTTTTTGGAAATCGATCCGTCAAACGAATTAACTTCACGATAATTTTGGTTTTATATGAAAATAAGGAAATATGGACAAAGATGGTAAATATACAATGGGTGTATATTCAACAATCACTGATTCTTCAAATTCGTAGAACGCAGCACACCTCCCCGGCAGCGGCGCCAAAATTTTGATTGAATCCAAACCGTCAAGTTTATCACACAAGCTAACCACTTGTGAATGGTCAACCGTAATAAAATTCAAACAGCTCAGAAACCAATGCAATTAAGATCTGGAGAGTATAGTGTATCCCCGGGTCGTTAAGTCCCAACGAGGTGTGTACACTGTAGTACAACGAATCTGTGATCGGGTGATATTGAACAGGAAAAAGGGTGATGATTTTGAAGAATTATACCTAAAGAAAAAGTTTGTAAATTACAGGGGCTTAAATGCAAATTAAAGAAAATTAAAAAGCTAGATTATATTAAATAAACGCTATCACTATTTTAAAATTGATTAACGTTTAAAACCTAAAACGTACGTTTAAATTAAAAACTACGTAACGTACGAAATAAAACGTAAAAGTAAAGAAGGAAAATACCTACGGATATGAAAAATACGTTTTTACTATCCTAATAATAAAATAAAATTATTGGAAAAAGAAAATTATTTTTAAAACTATTTATCTAATTATTATTAATTAAAAACTATTTTTAACTATTTAATAATACCCTAAAATATAAGAAAATATGAAATAAAGCTAGAAAAATGAAATTATGACTTAGAAAAATCTAAAATATTATAAAACTTATTTTAAAACTGAAAATATATTTTTTATACTTTTTATGTATTTATTATGAATTAAAAACTATTTAAAACTAATTAAAATGCTAGAAAATACTATTTAAGCTAAGAAAATTCTGGAAAAATTATTTTTTTACTTTTTATATTTATCTTAATCTATGAAAATTGAAAACTTATTTTTTTGAAGCTTTTCTGATTTATTTGTATTAAAAGTTATTTAAAAAGTCCTAAAAACTGATTTAAAATAAGAAAAATATCAAACAGTAATGAAAAATTATGAAAAATTCAGTAAAAGTCTAAAATATTATTCTAATTTTATTAAAAATATAAAAACTATGGCTTATATGGAAGAATATGAAGCTGTAGTGATAAGCAGTTCTAAATAAGCTACTAAAATAAGCTATAAGCTACAGGAATAAACCAAATGATCAAATAAGCTGGATTATGCTAAAATAAGTCTAACTTAACTAATTAACAGTACTCTAGATCACTAAATAAGCTTAAACTAGATTTGAGCTTATAAGATTAATTAAGCAAAACAGTTATTAAGGGGACTACTTTAAGCTAATGAATAAGCTATTCTAATAAGCTAAATGGGAAAACAGAAATTGGGACCTAAAGATCACCTAGCAGACTACACATGGACCAATTTTTAGACCCTAACTATGTAAACTGAGCCTATGCAAAGGCTGCAAGATGCCTGGTTCACAACTCAGTATTAGCTGAGTGTGAACAGGGCATATGAGGCCTATTTGTACAGCTTATTTAGAGCTTTTAGAGACTTGGAAAAATTCCACAAAAACCAGATTTATACACTTGACCAATTAAACTAGCAAATCCCAAAATCTCAAAGGCTTGTGACCAGAATTGAATACATGAGACATCAACAAAGTTTTGCAAAAACTGACTTTTCTATTTTTGACTTTTAAAGACAGAAATGAAACTTTGACCAATGTGAGATTTGAATCAAAATGGCTGACTGATTATGATGTTTAGAGGTAAAATAGAACTGATGCAGACTTTATCACTACTTCCTCTACCTAAATCCAAAATTATACTAACTTATGCTAACTGATTTGAACACAAGAGCAGATTCACAATGATTTTGACTTTTGATTGAAAACAAGCACAAACTTAGAACTAATATGGCTGAATTGAGACTGAATAAGACTAAAGCAATAAATATTAACCACTAACAAGCACTAAATTACCATATTAAGCCTAATCCAAACACTCCTTTAAAAACTCCAATAAGCAGTTTAAACTAACTTATTCTATTCTATTATAACAGAGATTAAAACAGCTAAGTAACAGATATTCTAAAGTTATAATAACAGTAAATCAAGCATCAAAATCAAGCCAACATGATCATATTAAGACTAGCATTATAACAGTGATGAAAAAGGGAAAAAACTCACTTGGATTCTAGCATAATTTGGGCAGAGTAACAGTACTATCCCAATATAAAATACCAAAGAATAACACAATTCCAGCAATATATCAACCCAAATCCATTTTTGAACTAAAAAATGATCACAGTTGACTTTCGTTGACCAGGTAATCTTTTTATATGTGATGAGTGTAATGAATAAATTTAAACACAATATAAGCTCACTAAAGCTATACAAAGCTTAAATGAGCTTACTTCATTATTGAAAAAAGCTTATAACATAAAAAAAAAACGAGCAAGAACAATTTTGGCGGGAAATCTTGTTAGGACTGAAAACATGAAATTGTTGGATAAAAACTCTTTGATTATGATTAACTTAACTAGTACAACACAGAATTGATGAAACCCAGAATTCTTTTACATGAAACTTTAAAGCAGAATTTAAATTACACTACGAATGGTCTAAAAACATGTGACACCTATTTCTTCTGTCTTCTTTCTTCTTTATAGATCTTTTTTAAGCTTTGTCGACATCCCTAAATGTTTCTGCACCCTTGGATTGCTTCAATTTAATCTCAGCTGTTCAAATAGCTTTTGGCGCCAAAAAGTCATAAGCAGGTATTTTGCATTTAATGGATTTTGGTGTTTGTGGAGGTGGAGGAGAGTTGTTAACCAGCTGTGGTGATGAGGTGGAAAGGTGGTGGTGGTTTTGGAGCAGTTACAGGTTTCAGTGTGTGAGGGAGAGGGAACAGGGAAGGAGGTATTGGGAGGGAAGTGGGTTTGACTGGTATTTGACTTGGGCTTGGGTTGTGGGCTTGGGTTTTGGGTTTAATAAAACAAAGAGTCCGGTTTGGTTTAGTATTAACACAAGGACCATTCTTGCAATTTCATGAAAGATGAAGGGTTGAAACTGTCAACTTTCCAAAGTTATTCCAAGGGTTTTTCTTGCCAAGTTCGAATATTACAAGGGCCACTATGCATAAAATTCCATTTTTAATAAATCCAAGGACTATTTATGTCATTTTTCAAAGTTGAGGGACTAAACTTGCCATTTTTGCAAACTTGAACTTCAAGGGTAAAATTTGTCATTTCATGATTCCTGGGGGACTATTGTTGATTTTTTCTTCAAAATATTTTATCCAGGGACCATTTCTGACAATCTGTGAAAGTTCAGGGACTGAAACTGCCAATTTTGTAAACTTTGTTGTTTTTCATCAGTTTTCAATCCTTTTGCACTTGTAACACATAAAAACACATTTTCATGATATTTGTAACATTTATATAGTCATTTGTGTGTTTTTGGCTGTTTTTGTGGGTTTAAATAAGGTAAAATATATGTGTTTTTAGACACATATCAACGGCCCAGCAAGTGGATGGTTCGAGCGATTACCCAATGGTAGTATAGACAGCTGAGAGGAGCTTAGAGAGAGTTTCCTAGAAAGATTCGCGCTCAGAAAGTGTCTTAAAGATCTGATGGAACTCACGAAAATCGTGCGGAAAGCTCATGAAACCGTGCCGGAATTCAAGGAGAGATGGACCGACGAGGCTAGCTATATCCCAGGTGTACCGAAAATAATGCAAATATCCTTATTCATTAACGGAAGCAAATGCCCGGAATTTGTAAAGTGTTTCTCGGATAGAATTCCCAAGACAATTACAAAAATGATGAAGAGGGTAGACGATTTTGTACGTTCGGAGGAAGCTTACAACACCACGGAGCTCCCTAAACGGGAATGGAACCGTAAGTCATATGCGGGTAGTCAGCCGGATCGAAGCTCCAGAATGGCGAATCTCCCTGACAAACGGAGGGGAGATCGAAGAACAGAACAAAAATCCCGCAGCCAATACAACCCCTATTACCCAGCAAGGACAGATAACTACAGAAGCGACTACAAAAGCGACTACCGGAGAAACCATTACAGGAATGATACTCGCCCAATAGATTTGAACCTTCTCTCAAAACCACCTAAGGAGATTCTAGCAACAGAACTTCAGTTAAAGCTGCCACCACCCCCACCTTTGAGAGGGGCACCGAGAAGGGAAAACTTTGACAAGTTCTGAGATTATCATGGTGAGAAGGGTCATCTCACCAAAGATTGCTACCAACTCAAGGAGCAACTGAAAGCAGCTCTAGAGACGGGCAAATTGGATCATTTATTGAAGGACGTAAGGCAAAGAGGAAGAAACCCCCCTAGAGATAATCAGCCCGGCAGAGGAAGGGTGATAAATATGGTGTGCAGCGGAGGAAGAGACAGAAAAAGGAAGGCCTGCAACAGGGAGGAAGACTGGATGAATGTCCCTATAGCTTTCCCCCCCCCCCCCAATTCTACCGGGGGATGTTTCCGAGGAGCCACTGATAATTGAAGCAGATGTGGAAGGGTACACCGTGAGGAGG
Organism: Chrysanthemum seticuspe; assembly: GCA_019973895.1. Lineage (NCBI taxonomy): Eukaryota > Viridiplantae > Streptophyta > Magnoliopsida > Asterales > Asteraceae > Chrysanthemum > Chrysanthemum seticuspe. The sequence goes on along the minus strand of BPTQ01000004.1, from coordinate 91,844,034 downwards.
TCTTATGTAGATCCAGAAGCAGTTGTGGAAGTAATGTACGAGCACTATTTTCAGAACTTGTGCCCGGAAATCAAAGCGAAGCTAAGAGAAACGAACACACCACTAGTGGGGTTCTCAGGCGAAAAAATCAGACCCCTCGGGAAGATAGACCTAAATGTTTGTTTTGGAAACGATGGCCTATATCGCCGAGCGATAATGACGTTTGCAGTAATAAGGTCCCCCTCTCCGTACAACATTATTCTGGGACGATCAGGCATTAGGGAATTAAGGGCAATCCCTTCAACCATCCACTCCATGATAAAATTCCCAACACCAAGGGGAGTTGCAACCCTTGTCACCAGATCAGTTATCATCTCTGAGTGTAGAAGGTTAGAAAAGCAGTTCATGGCGGAGGGGTCGGGGAGCAGGAGTAAGGAGTACCCCGTGGAAGAAGAAGAGGCTTGCAAGAAAACAGAGGAAGTTATGGTAAACCCAGAGTTTCCTCAGCAACTGGTCACAATTGGAGGCAACTTTTCCAAGGAATGCAGAAGGCAACTAGTGGAGCTACTGAAAAACAACAAAGACGTATTCGCGTGGCAACCGGCCGATATGACAGGAGTACCCCCGACGGATTATAGAGCACAAAATAAATGTCAATGTGCACGACAGACCGATAGCCCAGAAAAAGAGAACCTTTTCGGCTGAGAAAAACCAGGCAATCAATACCGAAGTAGAAGAATGGTTGAAAGCAGCGATAGTCCGGGCCATAAAATACCCCACATGGATTTCCAACCCGGTTCTGGTGAAGAAGCCGGATGGATCGTGGAGAATGTGCATGGATTTCAAAAGCATCAACGCCTCATGCCCGAAGGACTACTACCCCCTCCCCGAGATCGACTGGAAAATAGAGTCTGTAATGGGATACAAATACAAGTGTTTTCTTGATGCATATAAGGGATACCACCAAGTTCATATGGCCAAAGAAGACGAAGAAAAGACAGCTTTCTACACGGAACACGGAACCTTTTGCTATACCAAAATGCCTTTCGGTTTGAGAAATGCCGAGGCAACTTATCAAAGATTGGTAGACTCAACTTTCAAGGGGCAAATTGGCAGAAATTTGGAGGTATATGTTGATGACATGGTGATCAAGAGCAGAAGTGAAGTAGAGTTATTAGCAGACATGGCGGAAACGTTTGATAATCTCCGAAGAATCAACATAAAGCTAAATCCGAAAAAATGTTCGTTCGGGGTCGAAGAAGGGAAATTCCTCGGAAACGTGGTTACGTCGTAAGGAATTAGGGCGAATCCGAAAAAAAAACAAAAGCGATAGCCGACATGCAATCACCCCGAACACTCAAGGAAATGCAAAGCCTTAGCGGGAAACTCGCAGCCATGAATAGATTCCTCTCCCGATCAGCAGAAAAGGCCTTGCCCTTCTTCAACACATTACAAAACATAACAAAAGACAACCAAAACCAATACCGATGGAGCGAGCAAGCCGAAGAGGCATTTCAGAAGATGAAGGCCATAATTTTAGATCTGCCCAAACTGACCGCCCCGGTAACAGGAGAAGACCTCTTCATATACCTGGCAGCAGCCGAGGAAGCCATAAGTGCAGTGTTAATGGTGGAAAGAAAACGTAAACAGATGCCGGTACACTATGTCAGCAGAACACTTCATGAGGCCGAACGAAATTATGCTCCCCTGGAAAAATTGGCTTTGTCTTTATTACACTATTCCAGGAGACTCAGAAGATACTTTGAAGCCCACCCCATCAAAGTGATCACAGATCAACCCATTCGTGATGTGTTGAACAAACCCGAATCCTCAAGAAAACTGATGAAGTACGCAGTAGAGTTGGGAGCATACAAAATTACCTACATCCCGAGGCACGCCGTCAAGGGCCAGGTCTTGGCAGACTTCATAAACGAAATACCAGTCGGCAAAGAGGGGAAACAAGGGAAAAACAAGGAAATATGCAACATCTCTACCGTGGAGGAAGAATGGACACTGTTCACGGACGGGGCGTCTAACAAGAAAGGCTCCGGAGCAGGTTTAGTACTGATCAGCCCAGACCAAACGGAGTACACTTATGCCCTTCGGCTAAATTTCCCCATTACCAACAATGAGGCGGAGTATGAAGCATTGTTGGTCGGCCTAAGGATAGCTAAGGACATGAAAATCCAAGTACTGAGTGTTAAGGTAGACTCCAACCTAGTGTCTAGCCAAATTAACGGAGAGTTCACCACTTATAAGGAGAGCATGGCAAGGTACTTGGCTAAGGCAAAAGAGTACATCGGATGTTTTAAGCAGTTTAGAATACAAAACATCCCCAGAGCACATAACCAGAAGGTCGATGTGTTAAGTAAATTAGCATCAGTTGCATTCGACCATTTGACCAAAGAAATACTTGTAGAAGTATTAGAAACACCTTCAACGGAGGAAAAGGTCATCGGAGCAATAGTGGAAGAAAAGGAGGAAAACTGGATGTCCCCAATCATCTGATGCATCATCGAAGGGAAGTGGCCGAATGACGAAAATGAAGCAAGAACCCTCCGGATGAAAATCGCCCACTATACAATGGAAGGGGGTACTGTTCAAAAAATCATACTTGGGCCCGATGTTAAGATGTGTGGGTTCGCTGCAGGCTAATTATGTGGTAAGAGAGGTGCACGAAGGGGCATGTGGGATGCATTCAGGTCCAAGGTCCGTGGTGGCGAAACTGATCAGACAAGGCTATTACTGGCCGACAATGCATAAAGACACCAGAGAAGTCATTCAAAAATGTGAGTCCTGCCAAATACATGCTCCCGTACCCAAATTACCTAAGACTCTTATGACTTCTATCATGTCGCCCTGGCCTTTCTTCCAATGGGGAATGGATGTATTAGGACCCCTCCCCGAAGCACCTGGGAAAGTAAAATATGTCATTGTAGCCATTGACTATTTTACAAAATGGATGGAAGCCAAGCCGCTGGCAAAGACCACAGGAAAGGAAGTCATAAAGTTTGTATGGTAAAACATCGTGTGCCGCTTCGGCCTGCCTCACATAATCGTAACAGACAACGACAGCAACTTCATCCATGATCCCTTCAAGCGTTGGTGTGAAAAGCTTAATGTCAAACAGATAAACACTACCGTAGCACACCCTCAAGCCAACGGCCTGGTGGAACGGGCAAACAAAAGCCTTATGCATGGTTTCAAAACAATATTAGGCAGGAGCAGGTCCGGATGGGTCGATGAGTTACCGAACGTTTTGTGGGCTCACCGAACATCCCTGAAGACGAGCAATGGCGAAACACCGTTCAGCTTAACATACAGTAGCGAAGCAGTGATCCCTGCAGAAATTGGCATGCCCACTTTCCGAACGATGATGATGACAGAAAAGGGGAGCGAAGAGGAAATTCGCTTAAATCTGGACTTACTAGAAGAAAGGAGAGACTCAGCAGCTGTCAAGGAGGCAAGATACAAAAAGAAGGTGGAGCAATATTACAACCGAAGGGTCAGAGGTGAAAATTTCAGAGTAGGAGACTTCGTCTACCGAAAAAATGAAGCCAGCAGACAAGAAAACCAAGGGAAGATGGGACCAAACTGGGAAGGTCCTTACCGAATCGCCGAGGCATACGACAACGGCTCATACAAATTACAGACAACTAAAGAAAAGGAGGTCCCCCGCACTTGGAACGCGGTGCATCTAAGGAAATGTTTCTTGTAAGATAAGGAAAACATTGTAACCCTTAAGCCCATGAGGCGATTGTTTGAAGTTATTTATTAATGAAAAGTATAGCTCCTCGGGCATCGGAGGAGCAATTTTCCGCACTTAAATTGTTTACTGAACATAATTATTAAGTGATCCCCCCGATAGGCTCGCGACCTCCGGGGAAAGATGGTCAGTGTTCAAAGATGGTTCATATCCAAAAAGGATTGCCATATAAAAACTGAACGGTTCACACCCAAAAAGGGTTGCCGAGGTAATAAAAAGATGGTTCATATCCAAAAAGGATTGCCATATAAAAACCGAACGGTTCATACCCAAAAAGGGTTGCCGAGGTAATAAAAAGATGGTTCATATCCAAAAAAGATTGCCATAAAAATGCCGAACGGTTCATACCTAAAAAAGGTTGCCGAGGTAACAAAAGAAATGGTTCATACCCAAAAAGGGTTGCCATAAGACTACCGAATGATTCACACTTTATAAGAAAGACCCATACTCTGCACGAAGGCAAGGACGAGTTACCAAGACATGCACTCAGGAATATATAAAAAAATGCCAAAAAGAACTTCATCAATCAACTAAAGAAGCAGAAAACAACATTGTTCAGCAACATTACAAACATTTCATCAATATTACAAATTTCCCAAAAATGTCCATGATTAACAAGTTAAATATGAATAGACAAACTTCAACTGGGAGGAATGTTAGGCTCCCCGTCTTTTCTTTTCTCCCCACTTCCTCCCTCAACAGGACGCTCCGGAGCAGGATCCGGCATCAAAGCCATTATTTCAGCAACCGGACGGTGACAAGCATTTCGTACTTTGGCAAAGTAAGGATAATCCCTAACAAAGAGCTCATCATATATGGCCAAGTACTTGGTAGGAGCATCCAAATCCAGGTCCTCGGTATCCTCTAAAATCTTTTTCACCTCCGCCTCCGAACGACCAATAGACACACCATCTAACCATCCGGACATCCCACTCAGACTGAAGGGGCAGCCAAGGAAGCTTTATACTCATGGCTGCTGAGAAGGCGGGCCACGAAAGTGGGAATGAAATCCCTAACAAGATTTGACCGAGCAATCTCTAAATTCCCAGCTGCCACGGCTATATCGGTACGTTCTTTACGTAGGGCAGCATTCTCCTCCTCTTCATTTTTTAAAGCCCCTTGGTCTCCATCAACTCTTTCTCCAAACCAGATATCCTCTCACATTGAGCAAGAGACAACTTTAACCACTCGGCCTTCTCTGCCTCCATAGTACGCACATGTTTCTTCAAACCTTCTTCCCGGACAGAACAATCACCCAGTTCATCCTTGGCAACTTTCAACTCCCCCAGCGTTTTGCTCAAAAAAGCAAAGTTATCTTTGGCAGCATCCTCGCATCCTTTATGCTCCTCAGCCAGTTCCCTATGCTCAAGATCGAGATTACGAGCAGATCAACAAAAGAAAGAGAACCCCTAGCCAGAATAGCCCATGATCTCTGAACCGCCTTGACGTCCGTTAGGGTTTGCATATATTCCTCTTCAGCAGGAGGGGGCAAGTAAACCATCAAATCCCTATACTTTTCATAACCCTTCACCCTCTCATCCTTCTTAATCGACCACCCCGGCACATAAGTGGCACTGGACGAAGCCCCCTCTTCCTCGTCGGCACCCCCACCTTCACGGCGCAAAGGAGAAGAAGCCACTGCAAAGGTACAAGATAAATGATAAACACACAATGCAAAAATAACGATATGAAGGAGTACAATTATGACCAACTCACCATTCTCCTGGGGAGCAGGTTGCTAAACAATACGAGAAGCCTCGGCGTCATGATCCTTAGGATTTGTTTCGTAATCTTGGGGATCCGCCCCGGCATTCCCAGCGGCATCAGCATTCTCCAACCGGTTACTTGAATGACCCTCCAGATTTCCTTCTCAACGGTTGGAGGATCATTCAGCCGTTGACCCTCAGGCGGGACGGTATTCAGCGGCGTAGGGTTGGTGGTTGAATCCAAGTTAACAATCGGTGTAGGGCTTTTTCTCTTTCGTCGCGACTGCCCAGAACCACCTTCTCCGGCCTGGCGCTTGCGCGGCTTTAAGCCTCCAGCCTTGGCCTCCGCAGCCCTTTTCTTCCTCTCCTTAGCCTCCAAGACTTTCGGGTCAGCCACCTCAACTTTTTTCATAGCATCAGTCTTGGGGGGCACCGAAGTACCAACTGCACTAGGAATTGTGACGTGCATCAGATGAGCTTGCCCCTCTCGATATTTTTCTCCTTGTGTCATAACTGCCCCTTTTCTGTACCTCGATTTAATCAAATAGTCCGACATGGTCAAAGCTGCGAAACAAACGACAAACTATTAAAACCTTAGGAGGCACAAAACCCTAACTAAATATATAAAACACAAGCTAAGTACCATTCCCCTCGGAATCCTTCAGAGCCGCCCGATAACCCGGATACTTCCATTTGGCTGATAACCTAACGGCGTACAAGAAACCCGGTGGTATCTTTATCAAATTAATGATATTGGCAGATAACAAATCTGTTTGAGGCACAGAAAACTCTTCGGTAGGAAAAGGGTCGGAGATATCTGAATCGGGATGCCTCCACGGCATGGCAAAGGGTACAACCAGACGATCAATCAAAAAGAATTGTCGTTTCCAACCTTTCAACGAAGACAAGATTTCTTGAAAACAAACTCGGCGGTTCTTGCCGTCCCGTTTAGCAAAAGTAAACCAATGGCCTTTGATGACGTACCCTCCGATCAGGTCGAAGGACCCCCCTTCGGCCTCAGTCGAAATTGCATTACGAAGACCCAAGTCTTTCTTCATAAGTCATTGGTGGCGTAAAACCATTCATCATTGACATGGTTACTAGTTGGGAATCCGCCAGCCGAAGGCCTATGCCCTTCGGTGTCTTCCCTTGAAGATACCAAGACAAATAAGAACCTTGACTTGGTCTTCCCCCACGTTCCCACTATGTCCTTAGCTTCCCCGCTAAGTCCGAGATAGTGGGGATGAAGCCCTAACGGTTACCACAAATCAGGGGACGCCCCCCATGATCTCCTAAACGTGTGCTAACACTCTCCAAGCTATTTTCATCGCCTATAAATAGGTTGGACGAGTCATTTCAATGGTATGTTCACTCAACACAGTATTTCACATACATCACATTATTTACAACTCATATCACATACTTACTCACACGCCGGAGGTGGTTCCCAGGGCCCAACCCCTGCGCAATCACTTAACGAAGTGTCTACTATTTCTTATTGCAGATTGGCTACAAGTTTGGCGCAAGCATATCACCCCTCATACCCTTCGATCACCATCGAAGGCCTGGTCGTATGAATTATTGTACTATCAGTGGCGCCATCCGTGGGACCCGCTACTATTGGTCTCGTTATTCCAAACTTACACCCAGTCAATCACTCGCACTAGTTTCACGGCATGACTCAAGGAAGAGAAGATACACCCCCTCCGGGTTTCTCGACCTTGGCACCAATCCCAGTCAATGATCCTAACAACCTTCCCAATATAACCGCATCCACTTTTACCACACGATCTCACCCTGAAATAACTCCCAACAACCATGCTTCAACCTCGGCTAATCCTGAACCAGTAATCAGTCCAGCATTTGTTGAAGCCAACATCGAAGCATTAGAGTCTTTACTAAGGGCTCGAAGGAGGCAAGATCGGAATGTGGAGATGCGTAGGGAGTTGGAATACTCAAGCGATGAGTATGACGAAGAGTTGGAAATGGAGACTATGCCTTTGGCTCCAGGGGCTACACGCTCAGTGCTAAGGATAGGGTCTCCGAGCAGTCGAAGGCCTAGTCGAAGGTCGGTCGGTTTTGAAGCCGTTCCGGAGAGGGCTCCGACTAGACGGGAAGGTACGATAGAAGGCTCCAATGGAAGGAGTAACCGAAGGGATGCTACGGAGGTTAATTTGCCACCAATTTTGGCGGCTCATCTGGGAAGAACCGAGTCAGGGGTTCCATTGCAGCCTTCTCACGCATCCGGCGTAGAAGGCAATCCATCTCAAATGAATGGGGGAGGAAATCTTCCTCCTCATGGTATGTACCCTCCTTTTCAGGTTCAATCTTACCCTCAAGGGGTTTATCCCCCACCTAATGGGCAGGCTAGCAACCCCAGTTTTACTCAACCATACGGAAGTATGCCCTACGGGCAACCTATGGTATATCCTTCGTACCCTGTAGGAAGTCACCCACCTTATATACCTACTGCTTACCCTCAATATGTTAACCAAAACCCTGTTGGAATACCTCCAAATCATAACCCGTACAATGCTGCCCCTACCTACATGCCACCTTATAACTGCCTTTATTCGGAGCCCATGGGCTCCACAACACCCTTCATAAGATGGATAGAAGATTACCCTTTGCCTGATGGGTTGAAAATGCCCGCGCATATTGGTACCTACGATGGGAAAGGGGATTCGGATAACTTTTTGCACTTATTTGAAGGGGCTATTAGAATGCAGAAATGGGTTATACCTGTTGCTTGTCACATGTTTACATACACCCTACGAGACTCCGCTCGTATATGGTGGAACGGGCAAAAACTAGGTAGCATTGTGAATTTGGATGATCTCAAGGCCAAGTTCAGATCACATTTCAGCCAACAGAAAAAGTTTATAAGAACACACCTAACAGTGCACAACATCAAGCAGAGGGAGAACGAGAGCACCAGAGCTTTCATTACCAGATACACCGATGACACGTTACAAATAATGGGCTTGCACGAGGACCAGCGCATCTCAGGTTTCATGCATGGTCTATGAAACAGAAGTCTAGTCGAATTCCTCTCCACTGATCTCCCCGCAACCTACAAGGGTTTGGTGGAGAAGGCTTACACCTGGATCGAAGCAAAAGAAGTATCTACCAACGGGGCTCCGGTCGAAAATAAAGAAAGTCACAGCAAAGCCCCGAAGCATCCTTCGTGGGAAGGGTCAAAGAACAAACACAAAAATAAGGATAGGTTCACACCGTACCACAAAAACATCAACCATGGGCTCTTGGCTAATCTGTCTAAATCTCCAAGAGAGATACTTGCTACGGAAAAGGCTGCGAAGGCCTTTGATCCTCCTCCTCGCTTGGCAAACAAAGGAAGGCCCAGAGAAACTTCCAAATTTTGCTACTTCCATGACAATTACGGACACGACACCAATAACTGCAGAGAACTCAAGACAAAGCCTCCGACACCAATTACGGACACGACACCAGTAAAGTCCGGACACGACACCAGTAAAGTCCGGTCAATTGGGACATTTGGTGAAGGGTATAAAAAGAGGTAAAGACAAAGCCTCCGACACACAGTTGGGGAAAGATACCACACCTGCCGAAGCACCCATCCTCATGGTATACAAGGAGGACTCTGTTTTGAAGAGGAAAGAAGCGGAGGAAGCCTTGTGCGGAGTAGGAGATGTCACTTTTCCTTCAATCACAAGGAAAGTTCTTTCAAATGACCCCGTGGTCATCAAAGTCTTGATCTCCATCAGAGAAGTAAACAGGGCTTACCTCGACTGCGGTAGCTCTTGCAAAGTTATCTACGAACGATGTTTTATAAAGCTCAAACCTTCGATAAGGTCGAAGAGAGTTGATTCGAAGGTACCCTTAGTGGGGTTCTCAGGGGAACACTCATGGCCTTTGGGAGAAGTCCCTCTAGAGGTTACGATCGGAGAAGGAAGGCTAAAAAGAACAGAAACTCTGATTTTCACGATTGTAAGGTCGGAATCTCCCTACAACCTATTGATAGGGAGAACAGCAATGCAGAAGATGGGTATCGTTGTCTCCACCATACATGCCGCGATCAAATTTCAAACACCTTTCGGCATTGGAATGGTTTTCTCCAGCTATAAGGTGAAGGAGCCTACGGAAGTAGGCAAAAGGATCAAGCAGGTTTCGGCAGAGCCTCCGAAGGATGTTCTCAGTTGTGCTGACGCTAAAGAACGCATTGTGGTAAATGATCTCTACCCCGATCAGACAGTGGTAATCGGAAAGCAGCTCCCAACCTCCTTTAAAGCAGAATTGGAAAAGGTACTTCGTGCTAATGCAGATGTCTTCGCATGGACCTACTCTGACATGACGGGGGTTCCCAGAACTCTCACCATAGATGGAAAGCCCTTCGGTACTGAACACAAGCTCAATGAGTTCAAACATATTGAACCCATCAAACAAAAGCGTAGAAGCTCGTAGCAGCAGGCATACTCAGAGAGGTGAAGTATCAAACTTGGGTAGCCAACCCAGTGATGGTCAAGAAGCATGATGGAGGATGGAGAATGTGCGTAGACTTCACAGATATTAACAAAGCTTGCCCGAAGGACTGCTACCCTCTGCCAGAGATTGATTGGAAGGTGGAATCCTTGTCAGGGTTTCGGCGAAAGTGTTTCCTAGATGCTTATAAGGGTTACCATCAGATACAAATGGCGGAAGAAGACGAAGAGAAGACAGCCTTTTTTACAGGAAAAGGCGTTTATTGTTACAAAAAGATGCCTTTTGGTTTGAAAAATGCAGGTGCTTGATTCGCTCGGGAAACCAATAATAGAAGTTTGTAGTATTTGGGTAACTCAAACGTGTTAGGTTTGAGCACCGAGATCGTTCCGAACAAGGGTTGAATGAAATTTCCAACTCACGTCGCGATTATCGGGATTTGAATAAGAGAAGGGGATAATATGATGTTTTCTAAACTACGGGGCAAGGGAAGCATAAAATGGAAATTACACTACGGGAAATCCTAATTACGCAAATAAAACTAAAATGTAATAAATGAAATGCAAATAAAATGCAACTACGTCTAATCTAAATCCTAAAAATGATCTAAAATTACTTTTATACTAAAATTGATATTTGAAAACTATTTATGAATTAAAACTAATTTTTATGAATTTTCTTGAATTTATTTGAATTAAAAACTAATTTTTAACTTTTAAAACTAATTTAAAATACTAAAAATTATGAAAATTAAAGGGAAAATATGAAACTATTTTTATAAAATCTAAAATAAACTAAGAGAATTTTCAAAACTATTTTTTGTATTTTTCTGATAATTTTTCTATTTTCTACGAATTTAAAACTATTTAAATCTAATTAAATGGCTAAAAATTACAAAGTAAGCTAGGAAAAATCTAGAAAAATTATTTTTTTGCTTTTTGTATTTATCTTAATCTATGAAAATTGAAAATTTATTTTTTGGAACTTTTTCTGGATTATTTGTATTAAAAAGTATTTAAAAAGGATTAAAAACTATTTTTAATTAAGAAAAATAGCAAACAGTAACTAAAAATTATGAAAAATTAAGGAAAAATCTAAAATATTATTTTAAAACTATGAAAAATGAGAAATGCAAGTCTAGTGTACTGGAAATACAAACTGATAAGAAAATGCTTATATATAAGCTAAAAGAAATAAGCTAAAAGTTGCTATACTGAGTCAGGAACTACTACTACTTGTAATAGGCAAGACTGAGTGAAACCAACTTAATACAACTAACCTAAACCTCAGAATAACAAGTTACAAGATCAGATGCGAATTAAACCCAAGAGCCAAAACAGCCTAATGTACTACTTCTGACTTAAAAATAAGCAGTCTAATCTACTTGAAACTAAGAAGCAGGTATCCGAACTTCTTAACAACCTACCAAAGAACTTGTAAACTAAGATTGAGCTCCAAACAAGCTCAAATAAACTCACTACAATGTCTGCAGCAAACTGAGACACACTTAGTAATCAATGAGTGTGTGATCAGGGGAAATAAGGCCCAAAAGAAGAGCTGATTTGACCCATTTAGAACATTTACAAAAATATACTGAAAATATCTTTGAAAACACAACCAACAATAGTTTTAAAACCCAAAGTTTCAGATGATTTGGACCAAAGATGACAGAATTAAAATCTAAGATTTCATTGCACAAACTACTTTTGATGTGTTGACTTTTAAAAACAGATTTGTGATTTTGACTAATTTGAACTTTGAGCTTATGAAATTGCATGAAAATGATGAATTATAACTAAATGAACTTAGATCAAGCTAGCTTAACTACTATCTAACCTATATGCAAATGGTGAGCTACTAACTCACATAGAATCTGTATTAAGAGCAGAATTCTAGACATTTTGACTAATAGAGTTTTAAAGTGCAAATTTATGATCTAATGGACTCTAATTATACTACTAGAAGCTATTGCAACAGAATTCAACCTTAATCAAATCCTTAAACTCAGATTACCATCATGATCCAAACACTACTATTATGACAGAAATGCAATTTTAACTGTCCGAACCACTGATCTAAGCTTATTTAACCATTAAAACAGATGCATTATACTTACATCTAACTAGTTGAAACAGATTTGACAGCAGTATTACTCTAAAACAGATTTGAACTAAATATGCATAAACAAAACAGGAATAAATGCAGAAGATTATCTAAGCTTATACTACTTTAACAATTAATCAGAAATGCTAAAATATAACTAATGACAATCTAATAAACACAACTTAAATGAAATCTACTATTCTAACTACGGATTTTAGACTAGAATGAACATTAGACTTACAAACGTCCAGCCACGATGGCTTGCATACAGAAGATAAGGTACCACTAATCCTAAACTGATCTCAACCCAAATCACTTATAATCAACACAAATTCTCCACCATATCAGCAATACAGATCCATATTTCCTTTATGACTGCAGATTTAACTTTTGTTGACCACTATTAAATATTTGAGAGAGAGAGTTGAGTAGTGAGAGTTAACTAAAACAGATTTGATAAAAGCTCAAGTAATTGCTTGAAATTATAATAAGCTGAAATGAAAATAATAAAACAGTGATTTAAATTTGCAGAGAATATAAGCTGAAATGAAAACTTGTATTAATTCAATTTGAGTACAAATGGAAATACTGGAATTAAACTATTTTATCGAAAACAAGTAAAGATTACTTAAAACTACACTCTACACTACTCCTACTCTACTTTCTCTCTCTAAAACTACACTTAAAACTGTGAATGAAAGGATCCTATATATAGCCGAGCTGAGAAGATTCCAGAAGAGAGCCTTGTGCTTCTTTGAGTGTATTTGTAGCCTTTGGATCATCTTCCACGCATCCCATTTGATCTCAACCCTTGGATTAGATCATCCACGCTGTTTCGACCAATCAGAGACAAGGGATTGGAATGAAGCACACGGATTGATGACCTGGACACTGCGCACATGTCAGGGGTGTCAGTGATTGTACGAATATACCCTTAATTGCGGTTAATTTGACCAATTTGACCAAAGGGTAATTAGGGTTCTTATGGTTCCAGGTTTGGGGGTAAAAAAGGGCGCGGTTGGTTTTTTAATATTTGTTTGAGTTGTTTGACCGGTAATTAATAATGGTTGACTTGGGTTTGGATTTCGGGTTTGGATTTAACCGGTTGGGATATTAAAGGACCGGGTAATATTTTACTTGGGCTTGGATCGGGTATTGTATTTTGGGCCGTGGGTTAGGATTTGGATTTAGGACTAGTGGATTGGATTTGTAACCATTTAACATATCAAGGACCAAATGTGTATAAGCTGAAACTTCAGGGACCAAAACTGTATTTTCTGAAAATCTCTTTCAAGGGCCAATCTTGTCCTTCTTAAATAAACCAAGGGCTGATTTTGACAATTCCAGAAACTTCAGGGGTCATTCTTGCCAAAAGCTCAAAGTTCAGGGACTAATCTTGACAATTCTTCAAACTTGATTATAACTTTCAAAAATCATCCTCAAAGAGTAAAATCTGCACAATTTCGACCTTCCGGCTCAGCTCAAACTCTCTTAATCTCTCGTGCTCGGATTTACATCTGATTTGGCTCCTTTTTGTGTGTTTTAACATATCCGTACCTGCACAAGCACAAACTCAAGAAAACCACAAATATTAGCAATAAACGGCTCTTTCTTGGTTATTTTGGGTTTAATTTGATAAAGAAATGATATGTGTTTTAGCACATATCAAAATACCCCAGACGAGACCATTGTCGTGTCCTCACGCAATGCAATCAACTCACGCTTCTAAAACCAAGGATTTCAATCTCTTTCTACTAAACCTATGAAGAAGTAGCAGAGATTCCTCAAAAGAGATTAAGAGATCCCTAATTCTAAAAACGCCCCGTTTACCTTTTATTTCACATATATATATTACGATTAAGCACATTCCGATTATGAGTGACGGTTTGTTGAACTTTCATTTCGATCAATAACTCCAACATTTTTCAAACGACACGTTAGGATCACGGAGTAAGAAACACAACACAGCGTGAAGTGACCATACGGATAGAATACATCGTCCCTGATTTTTCACAAGTCCCCAAACTAAGCGTAAAATCGAAATCATTGTTAAATATGATTCTAGATTCTAACACTACCCATGGAAGTTACTTGTGTAATTACCTTTTGCTCCCATTTTCCTATTTTCCTCTAATTATTTTATTTTTGTGAGAAATGAATTTCTTCAAATTTCTCGTTTCGATAATTTTTATTCCGATAAAGATATAAAGCTAAGTCGCTAATTAGTTATCCATCTTCTCTCAAGAACCATTGTCTCAAAAATGAGGTCCACATCAAGGAATTTTTATTCACTTATATTTTTGACTTTTTCATTTTTCTTTTTTTTTTTCTTTTTTTTTTCTCTTCTTTTTTTTTTTTTTTGTTTTTTTTTTTTTCATCACTTATACTTTACTTATATGAGCTATGAACTACGGAGCTTCACGGGGTAATTGCAAGACTAAAGGCTTCATGAAATGAGGATCCCGGTTGGCTAGACTAAGACCTCACTCAATCCCGGCTAAAGATCCAAGGGTCCGATCTCGACACCGCAGCTCATAACTTTACTTATTACTTTTCACTTATTACTTATTGCTTATTTATTATGGATCCTTGATGTGTACCCAATTTTTTAAAACAAAGATTCTTTTAAGAAGATAAAGAACTAACTATCGCCAAAAACTAAACATCTCTAATTATTTATTCACATATATGGGGTGAAACAATTTTGTGGGAACAAAAAGCCATAAGTACCTTCGATGGGCTCTAAAGAGAACCAACTACTCCACGCTTAGCATCTAAACTCATAAGTAATTCTATCATTTCTCGATCTCCGCAAATTTAAAATCCCAAATAATGAGATCCGCGGATGCTTAGCCGATAATTTTTAGATTATCTATGGTTAAGGGAACAAGCTAGGGCTCAACACGCCTGGTCAAGTCAGAATTCTATTCCTACTCTCACCAGCGGAAAGTTAACAAGGTGTCAAAACATATATTAACTTAGCTAATGCTTCGTCTAATGAAATAAAGTAATGCACATTTAAAATCACTCAGGGAAACTTGCAAAATCTTGGCCTTGTGAGCTAGAATTCGCATTTTATAGCTTCTTGTCTAAGAGACTAGCAAGGACTTTTCAATCATAAAACTAGCAAAAGCTTACAAAAAATTTTAAATTTTGCTCATTTTTAGCACAATTTTTTTCATTTTCTAAGGAAAAACGGGGTTGCGAGAGTACATGACAAAAAATAAGCAAGTGCGGTCAAATCAAATCGAAGATTACCCTACCCCAGACTAGAACGAAACATTGTCCTCAATGTTTAAAGCAAGGGTATCACGAAAATCTAAAAGCCGTTTATTAAGTATGCTCAAAGATAAACGTTAGTCGATAAGATTAGGATATCGGATTTCCATCAGCATCGATCATGAAACTCGAGTGGAGAAAAAACAAACTTCGAGCACGAGAGTCTTCATATCGGGAACATCCTACACACAACATCACAAACAACCAAACACGAGAAATCGAAGAGGCTAACCCCTTCACGTCACTTATTAGAAAATAGAAAGAAGATAGAGATAAGCATGGGGTGCCTCCCACGAAGCGCTACTGTTTTTGATCACCGAGTCGCTAGCCTGACTCGTCCCCGAATTCATTTGTCCTTGGGGAAGAAAATGGTAGAGATACCAGGGTCAAAAACGGTGTCCTCATTCCTGAAGGAATGGGACTGGGCGGGATGGGTGGAGAAGAAAATGTCGGGCATCAGCACATAAGGGATAACATGAAAGAACAATCCATCATCCGGTGGTTTTGCGGGTGGACGAAAGGATGACGGATCACAATGAGAAAACTCCAAGAAAAACGGGAGCTCATGGTAAGGGATAAGATGTGTAGGCTCACAAATGAAGGCATCCATCGAAGGATCCTTTTCTCGAAAAACGGTTATAACATGAAACTCATCAATGAATATCCCGGGTTTAAAGATTTTGTCTTCACATGTCGGCTCATTAGGATAAAGGATGTTTGACTCATCAGAGAGAGGAGAGTCAAGAAAACCATCAAGAACAACCATATCCCCCTCGGGATTATTCATAACATCCTCAATACCCGGTGGTATTGGGTCATCAATAGCATCCTCAATGATCGGGTCATCCGTTGGATTATCAGAAATCTCGTTCATCACTTTGCTCATATCAACATTGAAGTAGAATCGCTCAAGAATCGGAGGATAAACATCATCAATAGTGGGATTGCCACTAATCTCTTCATCAAATCGGAAAGTCTCAAGCTCGGGAGAGAAATCACTATCTTTAACGGAGATAGGAGGCGAACTTGAATTATCGTTAAGGGCTTCAATCTTGGAAATGAGAAGATAAACATTCGACAATGTTTCACGTAATACTTCATCCTCGATCTCTATATCATTAAGCTCAATCTCTTCATCTTCTGGCATGAAATCATTTACTTCTTCTATGTGAACGGGCTCAGAAGGTAAATCGTCGACGAAATCGATGTCTCCATAAGAATCGTCATCGGAATCGGAGAACATCTCATCATGATCATTTGAAATATCAAGAGAAGGCTCATCACAAATATCATTAACAACCTCGGACTCAATTGGGATTGGGATAAGGATCTCAGCATTAGACGATTCCGTTTCCGGAATGGTACTAAGATGCTCATCCCCCATTATGAGAGAGTCAACGGGTTCAACAATGTTTGAAGAAATAGAATCATCGACCTCTTCCAAAAAAACGTCACTTCTCTCAACCGGCGTGAGTGAAGGAGAAGGGTCGGAAATGAAAGGCTCAGAAACGGGAGCGGGATTGTATTTCGAAGATTCCGGAGATGGGACAAATGATGTGCTCTGAGAGCTAGCAAGTTCCACCACTTCCGTTGTGGTCTCCGGAATGGTGTGATCATCTTCCGTAACTTGAACGGGTTCTTCATTAATACTTTGTTGAGCTTGCCATTGATTGAAGAAAGTTTGAAACATATTCTTAAATTCGATTGTTTGTTTCTCAAACATGTCGTGAATCCAGGAAAAATCGTCCCCGACACCCTCGGTGGGTTCTTCAATCATAGAATCATTATTCACAATCGGAACGGGTTCTTCATAAATAGGATGTATCTCGGACATACACCGTAAACAACGAAAATCGTTCGACGAGTCTACCATATCTCCACACCCATAACAATAACATGGATCAAACGAAGATATCTCGGGCTGTGGAGGGTAGTCGGAAAAATTTTGAGGATTATTGAAAGAATTGGGGCACATATGATTATAACATCGATAATCATATCCCAAACGTGAATTACAACACTGACATAAATAGTCGAAGGAGTCCATAAGAATCAAATATAAGAGGGATAAGAGGAAAGAATTATCAAATCAGAGGGTAAAGAAGAATATTTTTGGGTTTTTAGAAAACAAATTTTGAAAAGGAAAATCTTTTTGGGTTTTTATATTTAAGAAAACACAATATTTTTGTAACCGTCACGTCAACCGGTGCTCGGTAGCTCTCAAAAGTACGCGCAGCGGAGCGGGAACGAAGAGTGGATCGTTCTTCAGTCTGCAATTTAATGTCAAGACTTTCCTTATACCCCGTGTATAGGTTGTAATTCTGAGGTGAGCCGACATAACAATTGACGTTTCAGTTTCTTTTGTTGGTTTTTTAATTTTTATGGTTTTATAAACACTCTAGGAAGAATGTTTTGGTGTTTTTAGATGTTTTTGGGTTTTTCAAAAATATATATTTACAAAAACGACGGTAACTTCACTCGGGGAAGGATCTTCAAATGCACGCGATTCGAGACGGAATACGAAAACTCGCTACAAGCCCTCCCCGGCAGCGGCGCCAAAAATTGATTCGCTCGGGAAACCAATAATAGAAGTTTGTAGTATTTGGGTAACTCAAACGTGTTAGGTTTGAGCACCGAGATCGTTCCGAACGAGGGTTGAATGGAATTTCCAACTCACGTCGCGATTATCGGGATTTGAATAAGAGAAGGGGATAATATGATGTTTTCTAAACTACGGGGCAAGGGAAGCAAAAAATGGAAATTACACTACGGGAAATCCTAATTACGCAAATAAAACTAAAATGTAATAAATGAAATGCAAATAAAATGCAACTACGTCTAATCTAAATCCTAAAAATGATCTAAAATTACTTTTATACTAAAATTGATATTTGAAAACTATTTATGAATTAAAACTAATTTTTATGAATTTTCTTGAATTTATTTGAATTAAAAACTAATTTTTAACTTTTAAAACTAATTTAAAATACTAAAAATTATGAAAATTAAAGGGAAAAATATGAAACTATTTTTATAAAATCTAAAATAAACTAAGAGAATTTTCAAAACTATTTTTTGTATTTTTCTGATAATTTTTCTATTTTCTACGAATTTAAAACTATTTAAATCTAATTAAATGGCTAAAAATTACAAAGTAAGCTAGGAAAAATCTAGAAAAATTATTTTTTTGCTTTTTGTATTTATCTTAATCTATGAAAATTGAAAATTTATTTTTTGGAACTTTTTCTGGATTATTTGTATTAAAAAGTATTTAAAAAGGATTAAAAACTATTTTTAATTAAGAAAAATAGCAAACAATAACTAAAAATTATGAAAAATTAAGGAAAAATATAAAATATTATTTTAAAACTATGAAAAATGAGAAATGCAAGTCTAGTGTACTGGAAATACAAACTGATAAGAAAATGCTTATATATAAGCTAAAAGAAATAAGCTAAAAGTTGCTATACTGAGTCAGGAACTACTACTACTTGTAATAGGCTAAGACTGAGTGAAACCAACTTAATACAACTAACCTAAACCTCAGAATAACAAGTTACAAGATCAGATGCGAATTAAACCCAAGAGCCAAAACAGCCTAATGTACTACTTCTGACTTAAAAATAAGCAGTCTAATCTACTTGAAACTAAGAAGCAGGTATCCGAACTTCTTAACAACCTACCAAAGAACTTGTAAACTAAGATTGAGCTCCAAACAAGCTCAAATAAACTCACTACAATGTCTGCAGCAAACTGAGACACACTTAGTAATCAATGAGTGTGTGATCAGGGGAAATAAGGCCCAAAAGAAGAGCTGATTTGACCCATTTAGAACATTTACAAAAATATACTGAAAATATCTTTGAAAACACAACCAACAATAGTTTTAAAACCCAAAGTTTCAGATGATTTGGACCAAAGATGACAGAATTAAAATCTAAGATTTCATTGCACAAACTACTTTTGATGTGTTGACTTTTAAAAACAGATTTGTGATTTTGACTAATTTGAACTTTGAGCTTATGAAATTGCATGAAAATGATGAATTATAACTAAATGAACTTAGATCAAGCTAGCTTAACTACTATCTAACCTATATGCAAATGGTGAGCTACTAACTCACATAGAATCTGTATTAAGAGCAGAATTCTAGACATTTTGACTAATAGAGTTTTAAAGTGCAAATTTATGATCTAATGGACTCTAATTATACTACTAGAAGCTATTGCAACAGAATTCAACCTTAATCAAATCCTTAAACTCAGATTACCATCATGATCCAAACACTACTATTATGACAGAAATGCAATTTTAACTGTCCGAACCACTGATCTAAGCTTATTTAACCATTAAAACAGATGCATTATACTTACATCTAACTAGTTGAAACAGATTTGACAGCAGTATTACTCTAAAACAGATTTGAACTAAATATGCATAAACAAAACAGGAATAAATGCAGAAGATTATCTAAGCTTATACTACTTTAACAATTAATCAGAAATGCTAAAATATAACTAATGACAATCTAATAAACACAACTTAAATGAAATCTACTATTCTAACTACGGATTTTAGACTAGAATGAACATTAGACTTACAAACGTCCAGCCACGATGGCTTGCATACAGAAGATAAGGTACCACTAATCCTAAACTGATCTCAACCCAAATCACTTATAATCAACACAAATTCTCCACCATATCAGCAATACAGATCCATATTTCCTTTATGACTGCAGATTTAACTTTTGTTGACCACTATTAAATATTTGAGAGAGAGAGTTGAGTAGTGAGAGTTAACTAAAACAGATTTGATAAAAGCTCAAGTAATTGCTTGAAATTATAATAAGCTGAAATGAAAATAATAAAACAGTGATTTAAATTTGCAGAGAATATAAGCTGAAATGAAAACTTGTATTAATTCAATTTGAGTACAAATGGAAATACTGGAATTAAACTATTTTATCGAAAACAAGTAAAGATTACTTAAAACTACACTCTACACTACTCCTACTCTACTTTCTCTCTCTAAAACTACACTTAAAACTGTGAATGAAAGGATCCTATATATAGCCGAGCTGAGAAGATTCCAGAAGAGAGCCTTGTGCTTCTTTGAGTGTATTTGTAGCCTTTGGATCATCTTCCACGCATCCCATTTGATCTCAACCCTTGGATTAGATCATCCACGCTGTTTCGACCAATCAGAGACAAGGGATTGGAATGAAGCACACGGATTGATGACATGGACACTGCACACATGTCAGGGGTGTCAGTGATTGTACGAATATACCCTTAATTGCGGTTAATTTGACCAATTTGACCAAAGGGTAATTAGGGTTCTTATGGTTCCAGGTTTGGGGGTAAAAAAGGGCGCGGTTGGTTTTTTAATATTTGTTTGAGTTGTTTGACCGGTAATTAATAAGGGTTGACTTGGGTTTGGATTTCGGGTTTGGATTTAACCGGTTGGGATATTAAAGGACCGGGTAATATTTTACTTGGGCTTGGATCGGGTATTGTATTTTGGGCCGTGGGTTAGGATTTGGATTTAGGACTAGTGGATTGGATTTGTAACCATTTAACATATCAAGGACCAAATGTGTATAAGCTGAAACTTCAGGGACCAAAACTGTATTTTCTGAAAATCTCTTTCAAGGGCCAATCTTGTCCTTCTTAAATAAACCAAGGGCTGATTTTGACAATTCCAGAAACTTCAGGGGTCATTCTTGCCAAAAGCTCAAAGTTCAGGGACTAATCTTGACAATTCTTCAAACTTGATTATAACTTTCAAAAATCATCCTCAAAGAGTAAAATCTGCACAATCTCGACCTTCCGGCTCAGCTCAAACTCTCTTAATCTCTCGTGCTCGGATTTACATCTGATTTGGCTCCTTTTTGTGTGTTTTAACATATCCGTACCTTCACAAGCACAAACTCAAGAAAACCACAAATATTAGCAATAAACGGCTCTTTCTTGGTTATTTTGGGTTTAATTTGATAAAGAAATGATATGTGTTTTAGCACATATCAGTGCTACCTACCAACGATTAGTGGACAAAGCCTTCCACAAGCAGATAAGTAGAAATCTGGAGGCATACGTAGATGATATGGTCATCAAGAGTAGATCGGAGGAGGATACGCTCTCCGAAATTAAGGAAACCTTCGACCAGCTTCGCGCCATCAACATGAAATTAAATCCCAAAAAGTGTTCCTTCGGTGTGGAAGAAGGACAATTTTTGGGACATTTGATCACCAAGCAGGGTATTAAGGCCAATCCTTCGAAGGTCAAGGCCATCATGGATTTGCAGCCTCCTAAGTCTCTAAAGGAAGTGCAAAGTCTTAACGAAAAGCTAGCAGCCCTCAGCAGGTTTTTATCGAAGGGTGCAGACAGATCTTTGCCATTCTTCAAAACGCTCAAAGGATGCACGGACAAAAAGACGTTCCAGTGGAGTATAAATGCAGAAGCAGCCTTCCAAAAGCTCAAGGATTTCATGGCTATTCTACCTACACTTACAGCCCCAATCAAAGGCGAAGTGTTATTCATGTACATCGCAGCCTCCTTCGAAAGCATCAGCGCTGTGTTATTGGCAGAAAGGGAGAAGAAGCAAATCCCTATCTACTTCGTTAGTAGGGTTCTACAGGGAGCTGAGCTAAATTATCAAGCATTGGAGAAGCTAATTTTGGCCTTGGTCCATGCTGCGAGACGCCTTCGAAGGTACTTCCAAGCTCACCCCATAACCGTACTTACTGACAAGCCAATTAAGCAGATACTTTCGAAGCCGGAGAAATCTAGAAGGATAGCTAAATGGGCTATCGAGCTAGGAGATCATGATATTGAATACAAGGGCAGAAACTCGGTCAAAGGGAAAATATTGGCAGACTTTTTAGCAGAAACACCCTCCGAACCGGAACATGACACAAAGGTTGTTGAAAAGAAGCCTGATAAGGCAATCGAAGGGTGGAAACTTTATACTGACGGAGCCTCCAGCTCCGATGGTTCTGGCGCAGGTCTCATGCTTGTTGATCCCAAAGGGAAGGAGTACACTTACGCACTCCGTTTTGAATTCGACGCTACGAACAATGAAGCGGAGTACGAAGCCTTGCTAGCAGGCCTCCGACTGGCCAAAGACATGGAGGTAGAAGACTTGGCTATCTTCGTTGATTCACAACTCGTAGCCAACCAGATAAAAGGCGCCTATGAGGTAAGACAACCTGTGATCAAGCAATACCTGGATAAGGCCAAGGAAATGCTCGAAGGGTTCGTATCCTACAACATAGAGCATGTTCGGAGAAACCAAAACAAGAAGGCGGATGCCCTTAGCAAACTGGCATCAATGGCATTTGCTCATTTAACTAAAGAAGTTCTGGTCGAAGTGTTGGCAGATAGGTCCATTGTCCGAAAGGAAGTGTCCGACGTGATACAAGAGGAAGACTCAAATTGGATGACTCCAATTAGAGAGTATCTAATAAGTGGTATACTGCCGAAGGATCAGAAATTAGCTCGAAAGGTCCGCATCAAAGCACCACAGTATAGGATCATGGGGAACTACTTATACCGAAGGTCTTTTCTTTCCCCATGGCTACGCTGTGTAGGGCCTAGGCAAGCCGCCAACATCATTCAAGAAGTACATGAAGGATCCTGCGGGCTTCACACAGGACCCCGCTCCGTTGTTTCTAAAATCATGAGGGTCGGGTATTATTGGCCTTCGATGCACAGGGACGCCGTTGACATCATTCAGAAATGTGAAGGCTGTCAAGTTCACTCAAGGGTTCCAAGGGTACCAAAACAAGATATGACCTCTGTAACCTCTGCATGGACCTTCAGCCAATGGGGGATAGATATTGTAGGTCCTCTGCCAGTTGCTCCAGGAGGAGTAAAGTTCTTGGTCGTAGCCATCGACTATTTCACTAAATGGGTGGAAGCAAAACCTTTGGCATCCACCACAGGAAGGCACATGGAAAAGTTCGTATGGGAGCATATTATCTGTCGGTTCGGAATACCTCACATCATCATTTCAGATAATGGGAAGTAGTTCGCGAAAGGGGTATTCCCAGTGTTTTGCAGAGGCCTGAATATCAAACAATCCTTCACTTCCGTCTACCATCCTCAAGGTAACGGACAGGTGGAAGTTACCAACAGAGACATCAAAGAAGGAATAGAACGAAGGCTGGGTTACAGTCATCACGGTTGGGTAGATGAACTACCTCAAGTACTTTGGGCTCACAGAACGCATACAAAGTCAAGTCATGGGGAGACACCTTTTAGCTTGACATATGGCACGGAAGCTGTCATCCCTTCGGAAGTAAGTGTCAAAACAGAAAGAGTCATGAACTTCGAGGCTGCGGACAACGAAGAAAGGCTCCGCAACAACCTAAACCTACTCGAAGAACGAAGGGAAATAGCCTCAATCCGGGAGGCTATACATAAGCAAAAAATTGAAAGATACTACAACAGACGGGTTCGGCCTTCGATCTTCAAACCAGGGGAATACGTCCTTCGACTCAACAGCGCAAGTAAAGCTGAGTATCAGGGTAAACTAGGACCTACATGGGAAGGCCCCTACGTTGTTAAGGAAGCATATGGCAACGGAGCCTACAAGCTGGAAACCCTGGATGGAGACGTTATTGATAGAACCTGGAATGGCACTAACCTTCGTAAGTTCTACGTATGAAACTTACAATGTCTAAGGACATTCTCTATTTTGCTTTCAATCAATGTATTTGCATTCTTCTCATTTGGGGAAAGAAGCATTAATGGTAGGCGTCTAGTATTCATTTCTCAAAATGATGTAATCCTCCCTACCCACTTAATGATAATAACACATTTCCCTCAAATCTCTTGTTTCGTTCAATACAACAAATATTTTCCCACCAAGTCGCTTTATAAGTTTCAATGTCGAAGGGATGTACAAAGACTACACAACATGTCTTGCTCATATGCATAACATCCATCTCAACTTCACATTAACTTTCCTATATGGCCTTAAGGTATTTTGAGCCTTTCGCTGCCCAAAGGATCAAGACGGAGTGGGTCGCGTCCCTCTGTCAGCAGTTAAATTATACGATTGCTAATATTCTTGGTGAAGTAACTACACACAATGAGGCTATGCATCTACCATACGCCTTAGGTTGTAAAAAATATTTTTTACGCAAGTAAAAATTAAAAGAGAAGAATCACACATGGCAAAATTCGAGCCCTAGTGGCTTCAATGTAGATTACTGACTAGTCTAACTAGTCTAAAACAGGCCGTAGCCTTAACGATCCAACAAAATAAAATATTGTCTTAGGCCGTAGCCTACATCACACATACCACATGTTAATTGTTTCATCAGGCACGAAGCCTGGAAAGGAACACAGACAATTGTTTTAAAACAGGGTACACACCACCCTGGGGATCAAATTACAACCACATGGTTGCCTTCATCAAACCTTGGAATTAGTGGGATCAGCTGAACCTGGAGAGGGAACCTTGGGTGATGGAGTCTTCTTGGAGGAAGATGGAGGCTAGACTGTCCTTGGCTTCTTGGCCAGCAGGTCCTCAATTGAGGCCGCTGGGTCCTTCGTCACATCTGCAAGGAAAGGGAACTCTAAGGCATTTAATTGATTACCTGCATTATCATACTCTTTTTCATGAGTTGCCCTGTAGTACGGAACCTTTTCAAGCATCACCTGTTCCCTAGTCTTGGCTATCTCCTCCAAAGTGGTACACTTACCATGGAAAATGGCAGCATTCACCACATTCCCAATGGCAATCCCCACATCATCGCTATGGTAAAGTTCCATAGCAACATAGGGGATCACCTTGGTTACCAGGTCCACCCTGTCCTTCTTCAGCATTTTCAGACGAAGGTTTAACCCATCCACCTTTTCTCGAAGCTTGATCTCTTGGTCCAGAAACTTCGCCCTTTCTTGTTCGAGGCCTCCACACTTGGATGAAAGAACAGATATCTGCTCCTTATAGCCAACGACCATTGAGCCTTCGACAGTTAGCCTGCTGCATTCAGCCTCGCTCGTTGCCAGCTGACTTTTGAGCTTTTCATTCTCAGCTCTGAGATCTTGCACCAAGGGGTTCTTGTCAAAATCCTCCAAGGCATCTTCACACTTCTTCTCCAGGTCTGCATACTTTTGATCCCTAGCCTTCTCCCTTCTCAGCATAACATCCATTTCTTCTCGAGCTTTTGAGACAGCACGGAGCAGTTCCCTTGTCCTAGCATTGAGCTGATTGTCTAGCATGCACTGGCGGATATAGCTTTTGTCATGAAGGTCGCAGAGCCTTTCTATGGACATGTTATCCATCACCCCTTTCCACTTGGGTGGGATTACATTACTCACGAGTTGGTGACAAGATAGGGGAGAAGGAAGTTCTTTCGTATCAGGAAGTCCTGCAGCATATATAAATGTGTTAACATATTATTACTGGTATTTAATTTTTTGTTACAAGTATGAAACATTACCATGAATATCATCACCGCTAGGCCCTTCGATGGCTGGAAATACCACAACCTTACCCTGGGCACTCTTTTGCCGGGTAGTTCGAGAGGGAGGAGTAGGTAGAATAAGTTTCCTCTTAGAATCAGACTTCACAGCTTTAGCATTGCCACCTTTCCTGCTTCGTACCCTCTCACCTATGTCGGAGGGTCCTACGATGGCCAGCTGTCCTTCGGAGACTGGTTCGTCAGAGTCAGCAACGTTCCCCACAAGTTGATCTTCTACATCTATGGGTTCCTTTAAAGGAGGAGCAGATGATACAGGCTCGATGGGCTGGGCGTCCACATCATTGTTGTTTATAGACACTAATGGGGAGCCCACGCCATAGCTTGTCTCTTGAGGATTCTTTGGAAGGAAGCTTACCTCCTTTGCACCACCAGCTACAACAAAGTTCCTGAACGACATCTCTGCACAAAGAAGCAAATAAGATAAATATCAGAAAGATAAGTTTTTATTTTTTATTTTAATCAAAAAATTACATACTTTCTCCATCACAAATAATTTCAGGTACCAAAGGAGACCCCTCCCATCTTTCAGCAATGCCAGCCATGAAGAGGATTGGCTCAGGGAATGTTTGGCAGTCAGCTGGATGACGAGCCAAACGCTGATACAAAGGGTTTCTTCTCACAGTATAGGGCAATGGATCGTTGAATCTTTTCTCATCATATTGAAAGTTTGGGTTTAACAATGCAGAGTAGGCTAGAGGGATAATGGTATTTTGGATATAAAAGAATTTGCCTTTCCAGTTCCTTATGTTCGTAAAAGGTCTATCTATCAGAATGGGCACATCCCTTTCACCCCTTTTGGCTAAGGTCAACCAATCTCCTCCCGGGTATAGATTCAGAAAACCCCTAAGCACAGTCAAGGATGGTTCGAACCCATAAGCTTTGCACATAACAATGTATGTCGTAAGCTTGGCTAGGCCAAAAGGGTTGAACCTAGAAATGTGTACCTCATAATACCGGAGGAATTCTAAGATCAAAGGATGCAAAGGTATCCTAAGGTTGGAAGTGGTGAAAGCATGGGTATAGAGGCCTACATAATTCTCAGGGGCATCAAATATCCCTTGATTTTTACTTGGTAGCATGATTTTATGTTCCTTTGGAATAGGGTAATCAGTTATGAACGCTTTAAGCTCCTCCCTGGTTAGTGTGCAACATTGTTGTTTTATCACAAATTTTTTATTGGTAGACATGGAGCCTTCTAAAGAACACAACAATGTATTTGAAATACAGAGAAGAATGAGCACTTTACCTTGTTTGATCGAAGGCTTGATCGGAAGAGGTTTTAGTAGGTGAAAAACTTGGGCGAGAAATAAACTTTGTTAGGGTTTTACTGATTATATACCCTACAAGGTGAGAAATCTCGGCCCTACACGTGTAATTACTTATCCCATAACCACCGGATTTCAAAACTCTTTTCAATTTTGAAAGGACTTTCTCTTTTACTGAGGAAAAGGGGTGGTTAAGATAATTAGTTGCATTAATTACGGTCAATATGAGCAAGACTTTTCATCTCCGTTCGTTGTTGTGACGAAAGGGAGGTTTCGTTCTTATTTCTGAGTCGTAAGCAATATTTCTTGTTCGTACATATCACTTTCGACTGGGGGGCTTGATGACGTATCCTCCGATCAGGTCGAAGGACCCCCCTTCGGCCTCAGTCGAAATTGCATTACGAAGACCCAAGTCTTTCTTCATAAGTCATTGGTGGCGTAAAACCATTCATCATTGACATGGTTACCAGTTGGGAATCCGCCAGCCGAAGGCCTATGCCCTTCGGTGTCTTCCCTTGAAGATGCTAAGACAAATAAGAACCTTGACTTGGTCTTCCCCCACGTTCCCACTATGTCCTTAGCTTCCCCGCCAAGTCCGAGATAGTGGGGATGAAGCCCTAGCGGTTACCACAAATCAGGGGACGCCCCCCATGATCTCCTAAACGTGTGCTAACACTCTCCCAGCTATTTTCATCACCTATAAATAGGTTGGACGAGTCATTTCAATGGTATGTTCACTCAACACAGTATTTCACATACATCACATTATTTACAACTCATATCACATACTTACTCACACGCCGGAGGTGGTTCGCAGGGCCCAACCCCTGCGCAATCACTTAACGAAGTGTCTACTATTTCTTATTGCAGATTGGCTACAAGTTTGGCGCAAGCATATCACCCCTCATACCCTTCGATCACCATCGAAGGCCTGGTCGTACGAATTATTGTACAATCAGCCTTGTTTATGTAATTTATAAAAGGCTCGGAAAAGGGAAGTTGTAGGAGTGATGTGAAGGCTACGGCTATATACTTCAAAAAGGGTAACCTTATGCAAACCTATCGGCACTAATTGGGAGATATGGACTTTATAATTGTGAAGAACATCTAAAAGAAAACTAGAAAACGGGACGGAAATCCCCCCTTCCATGAAATATTCTAAATAAAAACCTATGGCATCGTCTCCCAATTGCCCCATCGTAA
This sequence comes from Chrysanthemum seticuspe, assembly GCA_019973895.1. Taxonomy (NCBI): domain Eukaryota; kingdom Viridiplantae; phylum Streptophyta; class Magnoliopsida; order Asterales; family Asteraceae; genus Chrysanthemum; species Chrysanthemum seticuspe. Next base: position 91,815,780 of record BPTQ01000004.1, on the reverse strand, counting down.
AATCGGCCGGTGGAAGCCTCGGGTGAAGATCGGAGGGTATCATAAATTCCTCTACGGCCCACTGTAATAACTTGTCAGTCATGGTCGAAGTATATTTATCTAAGTCAAACTTAGGTTTTGGTTGCGACGGACCCTCAGAAACAGGGTCAGAACCACGAGCAGATGAGGATCCGGACGGTTCTGACAGTATGGCCGGAAGGGAATGAATACACCCTAAAATCTAAACAAGGAAAACTAGAAGAGTACCTGGATAGTAGACGAAGAGCAAAAAACCGTTCGTCCAAAAAACACAGAGAAGGTGTGTGTGTGTGAAAAGTTTTACGGTGGTAAAAATGAAAATGACAGCGGTATTTATAGGCAAAAGAAGGGTAGATGAAATGTCCCGTCGTGTCAGACGATGATGTGTCATCATCATCACCACACAGCACACGTCTACTGCCACGTGTCCCGATGTCGTGTCATCACCACCGCCACGTGTCTTGCTGACGTGTCACAATCTAAACAGTAAAAAAAAAAAAAAAAAAAAAAAAAAAAAAAAAAAAAAGAACGGACGGAGCAATACTCACCGGAAATCACCACATACTCCCAATATCATATAATGAATACATCCATTAACATGATACTGGGGGGGGGGACATGTTGGCGTATGTTCCGGCAAACAACTCCCCGGCACATAAGCATACTGCCGAAGGGCCTAACTCTCCGGCCCAAAGGCACAACCACCCGACACAATGCTCAATCCCTCGGGCAAAACATACAAGCCAATTTAGACCAAGCAAAGCTAAATCAGCATATACCGGAGGGTTAGACATAACCCTCGACATAACGGACATATGACATCACTATGTATAAAAGGAAGGGAATCTTGATCAGAACTACTGACCTTTTCCAGACAGACTCCAAACAGAGCAAAGTCAACTCCCGTCCGAAAGAGTCACTATCACCCACGTGACCTTCGGGTGAGGACAAAACTTCTCATCTATAAAAGGAGCCAAGTTACTGCATTCAAGGTTAACTAATTCTCATCCCATTCCTTACATATTACTCTGACATTTTCACCATACTCATTCTCACGCCGGAGCTTGGTCTAGGGATAAAACCCTAGGCGAGGCTAACGCGTGCTTTCTTTGTGTTCACAGATCCGAAGGACTATAATCCGAAGAGCTTGACTGAAGGATTAGCCGAAGGATCTTAGCTTGTTTGGGTGAATACAGATTTTTACCTCAACATAAGTTGATTGGTATAGCTCTTGAGTGGAAGGGTTAAGGGTTTCTAGTGATGCCAACACCTTCTCCTACCTATATCACTGTGGATGTTGGTTGAGTGATTTGGTGGGAAAGGGAGTTGGAAATGTAGCTAGATGGTAGTGCATAAAAGGTGAATTCATAGGGAAATCAGTGGCTGGATCAATAGCATTTGCAAGACTATATATAGCAAGTTTGAGTATTGTATAAGTCCTGTTTTGTCTGATATGTGCATTAGACATCAGTTGTATGGTTGTTAGTTGTATCAAGATTTTTACTTATGTTGTACAAAGTTTGGAAGTAATATAATTCACCTTTGCACAAAAAATATATGAAAGTGCATAACTCAAAATAGAAAACACAATAACTTAATTTAGTACAATAAATATAATATAAATATTTGCAATAATATATTTTTGGGAGAAACCTTTTACAAAAAAAGTATAATAAAAGTGGTAATATCTTCTTTGCAAAAACAAAAATTATAATAAAAGTAGCACCATCTTCAATTCTTTGCAAAAACAACATACGGAGTACAACAAATTTTTGACATCCAACAGTGTAAGATTGCTATTAGCCTATCATTAGTAGTAAAAGTCAAAATGAAAATCATTTAGCGACCCCTCAATACATGTCACCATTTCTACTCTCCCCCCGTTGTATTTATCCCTAAAAATGAGATATTTAATACAAATGAAATATCGCATTTGCATGTCGATTACAATGATACGTGTTACGATATAATGTTCTGCTTACCAAAGTAAAAGAAGAATAGTCACGGTTATAAATACAAATCAAAATAACTGTTATTTATAAAGTAAATTTTGTTTATAAACCTTTTATATTCAAAGCATAGTTTGTTTTTTACCAGAAAACCACATTGGCTGGTTTTATTTTAGTTCTCAAAAATGTAAATGCAATAACGGGTGGCAACATATGTAAACCTAACCGAAGATAGTCAGACTCAGAGACTCTTCGGGAGTAAGAAAGGATAAAATGATGATACTAGAAACAAGCCGCAAATCAAAAACAATTTCAACTCAACTGCCACGTGTCAAAATTCCCGAACTTCAAAAAGCCACGGATCCATCAAATCATGGAACACGTCATCTTTATTAGCATCCAGATACTATTTTTGATAAAAATATTACCATTTAAATAATAATACTTTAGACATTATCTAGAGAAGGCTATAAATATCTCGTAACGTCTTGACTGAGGTCCCATAATTTTATTTCACGAATCCGCTTTTGTTTCTTAAAACTCACAAGATTCTTTTATACCCTTTATCTCGATATATCTGTACGGATAAAGACAAATTTATAGATTTTTATTTTCAGAACAACACTAGTACGTCAATTGTTAGTGATTTCAAGCAAGCAGCTATTGATTCATCTTCATCACACATGTTTATCAACAGGTATTTAGTTATATACTTTTCAAATCAACATTTTTGTTTCTTTTTTTTCTCTTTTCTTTTTGTGTGTGTTTGGTCCGAGTATTATTGTATATTTCGATTTGTTAGAATATATTTATATAGGGGGTGATTTTGATGATTTTGTGTAATGGAACTGTATTTTACTGGTTTTTGATTTTTAAATATAGTACAACACTGCATTTGAACTGAAATGAATACTATGGGGGCCAGAAAACTTTGTTAACATCAAATTTTAAAACAAAAAATGTCGGATAACCAAAACTACTAGAAGTGATCCAACATAGGATCCTGTTGTTCATTATGTTTTGGGAATATACAAGCTAATTTTTTTACAGACAATTGGTTACAATCTTTGCCACAAATTGCGAGTCCCAGAGTATTTTTTTTTTCTCTTTTTTTTTCCCCTCCGAGTCTTTTTTATTTGTCTCTTGAGTCATTTATTACGATTTTTTTGAAAAATTGCAGTCAATTGGCTATAAAAATTGTAGCCAAGCTATCTCTTATATTTTTATCATACAGATTTAATGAGACGCAATTTGTCGCAAAATTTTTTAACGATTTGCAGAATTAAATTATCAAGTAGTTTCAAGAGTACACTGATTTTTATAATTGTTAGGATACTAGTTAGCTGAATAAATAGGAAAGTTAAAATAGTTAGGTGGTAGATAACTTTGGGCGCAAGAAAACGTTGTCGCCAAGGTAGAATTTTTGTTATTTCTGGCACTTCATATTTAATGCCCAAAAAGTGGTCCTTTACTTCTGCTCCAAGCAAACTTGATTTGGTGTGGCCATTTTTAAACCACTATTTGAAGGGTCTTTCCTATTCATAAACAAGTTTCCAAAAGATTTAATTAAGTCATTCTTATATATTTTCTTTGTTTATTGCTTGAGGTGTTTGTTGATTGTTTATTTATTTTTTGTTTACTTGTAGAAATACGAGAATGACTCATTCGGATCAACCTTCAACCACACCTTCTTCATCAATGGATTCCCCTAGAAAGCGTAAATCAAGAAGCAGACGTGATGGGCCTAAAGGGGTAGCTGAAACACTCGCAAAATGGAAAGAATACAACAATAAAATCGACTCACTAGATGAAAAAGCAAAGCCAGCCCGAAAAGTACCCGCGAAAGGGTCTAAAAAGGGTTGTATGAAAGGTAAAGGTGGGCCCGAGAATTCGAGATGCAAGTTTCGTGGCGTGAGACAACGGACTTGGGGAAAATGGGTGGCTGAGATTCGAGAACCGAATAGAGGGAGTCGATTGTGGTTAGGGACTTTTGGTTCTGCTGTTGAGGCTGCTTTGGCTTATGATGAAGCCGCTAGAGTTATGTATGGGTCTTGTGCTAGGCTTAATTTACCTAATTGTAGGTCGATGAATGAGTATAGTCAGATGGTTGTGCCGAATGGTAGTGCTTCTAGTTGTGACTCGACTACAACCTGTAGTCATTCTTTGGAAGATTCTAAAGCTTCTTCGAGTCGACAAATGATTAAACAAGATGAAGGTGACTCGAAATGTGAAGATACTATAGTTAAACATGAAGTTAAGGAAGAGCCTGTCGAGGAATTTAAAAGTATTAGAATCAAGGATGAACCGGTAGAGACCAACGAGGACATCAGTTTGCCACATGTTAATGAGATGTTCGATATGGAGGAGTTACTTGAAATGATGGGCCAGAGAAACTCCCAAAATCCAGGAAACAGAATGGGTCAAAACGGGTTTGATGATCCTAGTGGCGTGTCTCAGCCTTGGATAAAAATTGAGCCACAAAGCGAAAATCAGCAAGATACATATGGGACAGGAGGTGGTTTTGGGTTTGATTTTTCAATGCCAAAGCAGCCTGCGATGGATCATAAGCTCGGTGACATGGGTTGGTTCGATCAGGAGCCAATGAACCCATATACTAGACCCAAGTGGGAAGATAAATGCGATGTTGGTGCTGTTGCTGATTATGGTTTTGATTTTTTGATGCCGGGACGGCCTGAAGATGTTAACTTCACATTACAGGAGTTGGGGTTCGATTTGGGAGCTGATTTTGGCTTGTGAGATAACCGAGATATAATAAGCCTGTTACTTTTATTTACAGGAGCTAAGAGCCTGAGATTGCTGGTCCTTGTTTGATACGGGATTACGAAAACGCCAATTTGTAAATGTTCTTAGTGATATAGTGGTAGTCGCATGTTTTGTTAGTCTATTTTCGACTAGAGTTGTTATAAACCAAATTAAAATTAGGCTATCTACCAAGAGAGTTATGTATATGTCACTTATTAGGAACTTCCAATGGTGAATGTAAATAATGATTTATGTGTCTTTGATTGATCCAACTTCATTCATAAGCATAGAAACTATGTGACTCCCATCTTTTTTTATTGAACACATTGATATCTTGTTTTTGTTCTGTTATCTGATTCATGGCACTGTCGATGTCCGAAAGTAGGAAAACGAACTGAAATGGCAGGTTCGCTAGTAACCAAGCGGATTTGCTTAGGGGCATAGGTCTATGGATCGAACTATCGGAAATTGAGATTTGCCAAGGGACAAGCATCTCTCTGGATTGAACCGGTACTTGAGAAAGTTGAGATCGTTCAATGTTCAGGGATGAATAAAATTGAGATTTTTAGGATTGGGTATAGCCAAAGAGGTAACACACGCATTCATGGGTGAGTGGCGACAGTCTTATAGCCCCCCTCTTCCCATGCGCGAGGGGTGTTTCTTTGCGTATGAGAATTAAAGGTGAAGTCGAGACAACGGGATTGCACATTTTGCGTATGAGAATTAAAGTTAATAATTAAATGTAATAGTTATATTTATTTATTAATTAAACGAAATAACTATAATGGACGTTAAGTAATTAAATGTAATGAACTAACGCTCGTTAAATGTAATTGGAAAGGACTAAATATGAAATTAGAGATCGAGAAGTTTCTAGAATCCCTATGGGAGTCCTAGGCCTATCGGTTTGGGGGTTTCCATAACCCAATCCATAGCCAACTTGTTCACCGAGTTACTTTGGGTATAAATACAAAACCAAGGGTGTTTGTAATTTATCTCTTGTACTCATTAAGCTAAACCTAAAAATAGTTTGTGTTTTTCTTGCTTAAATTCAGTCGACATACACTCTTGGGTGTCGATCCAAAACCTTTTCCAACTCCAAGTTATTTGTTTGATTAAAACTAGCATTTCTTTAATTCGGTATAGTACGCGTGTATAAGAAAGTGGTACTAACAAATTATTGTTAGTATTCTTGGATTGAATTACAAAACGGTAAGGGGTAATTCACATAATCCTATAAACCCTAATTAGGGTTCATCCAATTGCTAGTTTTGTGGATTTGATTCTTGTTCGGCTAGAATCAAGAAATGTACGCATATTCTTGTTTATCTTAATTAATTATTTGTTAATTTTTCTTATATGCTTCCGCATGTGTACTTGATGTTTATTGTTTATATTTATGATTAGTCATGTTATATAATTCCAACAGTGGCATCACGAGCTTGGTTTAATGAGTAATTAATTACTAAACACGTAAAAACGAATATTGTATGTTGTTTGATATGATTATTCTAGGGTTTTGGTTATGATTACGTAAACCCTAATTTTAGGGTTAGGGCTTTTGCCCTAATTTGGTTTTAAAAATTATTTATGGATCGATCTTTTCTAATGGGTTGAAACCCCCTTAAAAAAAATTTAGTCGATTTGTTTAAATTTTTTTTAGGGTTTATAAAATTGTTTTGTTATCAATATCGAAACCTAGAATTAATATATTGGTTACGTGATATATTCATGAATAAATTGTTATGTGACATGGAATTGTATGCGATCTTGTGACAACGTAAATAAATTGTTATGTTAAATCCATGAAAACGTGCATGTTTGGCATGGATTATTGTCGATATATATATATATATATATATATATATATATATATATATATATATATATATATATATATATATATATATATATATATATATATATATATATTTAATTGTTAAGATTGGTTATGCTAATATTAATTGTTAAGTTTTAATACACATGTATATATGATAAATCTTGAATTGGGGAAAACTCCCATTATATACATTAATGAATCAATTATGTGCAATTTAGTATATTATTAATTATAGGTTTACGCAATCGATTCGTCGATGTATGTGGCTCACTTTCAATTGAGAGAGTGAAATCTCTAATTAATATATATATTAATTAACCTAGACATTGATTATTAATAGGGTTTTATCGAATAAGTTGCATGTGGCTACTTGTTTACATGTATTAATTGTTAGTTATGTGCGCATTGGTTTTAGTTGTTTATTTTTTATTTGTTTACTTGTTTGTTTATTATGTGTGAAAGTTTTAAGCAAAGGGTAATTTTGAATAGAAAAATAATACGGACTAAACAATAGTGAAATTTGATTTGTTTTGAAGAGTTAAAGTTTCAATAGTTTAATTGATTGATAATTTTGGTACAAATGGTCTGAACGGCTCACCCAATTTTGACGGACTGTGTGGGAAGTTTAAGGAGGGGAGCGCATTTAAATTGTGACCCTAAAGAAGGAGGTTATTGCTTCAGCGCTGACCGAATTCTCTGTTTGCTTGCGAGTCAAATTGGAGCTACCAAGTAAGCCATAAATGTACAAAATCATCTTAAGGGCGAATTAGTTTTAATCCCATGCGCCACTTCGGTGGTAATTACCCGAAACACTAAGTGTTTACACTTATGTAAAAGTACGGTATAATGGACGATAATTAAAGTTAAATTCTTTGATTGGCGAAACCAATACCTCAATCAAAACTTTGATAATTTGATCTTTATGAATTGGTAATAAAAAGTTTTTTATTAAATTATGCTACAAGATGAATGCATGACATCTTTCTACATATTTGATTTGACCACATAAAATCAAAACTAGTACCCTTTATAAATTAAGTTATGTGCCATCTAATTAAAATGATCACTTGAAGTTGCAATTTACGTCATGTCAGAACTTGGCGAGATTGTGATGGAGAGGTAAATCTTTATGTAAAGTCAGACCTTACATGAACATATTTGCAGTTCTTTAAGTTAGACACTTAAGTTGAGTAGGAAGTGAGACCTGGACTCAAGGCATAAGATGGCATGAAACATGTTTATATTTGCAATAGCGTTGGAAAATATAAATCCCATAATGATCTAGGAATTGGAAATTGTTTGCCAATTATTGTTCGACAGATTACCTTATTATATGCTTTCGTTACTAGCAGATCAACTGATGTAATGAACCTATGATAATTTGGATCCTAGTTTTCGAGAAAATTCTATGGTTATATTAATATTACCTTGGGTATTTTATTTTCTTGAAAAGTTTAATTATCGAAAATACTAAAATTGAATTTTGCTAATTCTTTAAATGTATTAATGCAACATTAAACCGTAAACGAAGGTTATTCCTGTATTGGTAAATTGATCTACACCTGTAAGGGTTTTTGGTAGAGTAAACTTTACTAAAAGAATAAACCTAGTCCTCTTTTCATAAGAAAGAGTGAGATTCAATCCTATTCCTTTTCATGAATGAAGAAAGGTATGATAGGACAATTAGAATTGTCTAAATTCTAAATACATAACTCGTAAGCAAATTTTAATAGTTAAGAAAATTGCATATTTTATGAGTTATTAAATTAGAAGCTAGACTAATCACTGGATAATTGGTAAAAGACAAACTAGCATATTTTATCTAGTTGTTTTGTTTTGACCATTTAAAAAGTACTACTTACAATTGTTGGAATAGTAGAACTATTAAGCAAGAAATTGCATGCCCAAATTTTCAAGTTAATAACATTGATGGATAATTCATCATCTACATAGTAGAATACATTCTTTTAGTACATAAGAAATTGTTATGTATGGACTTTCTCAAAGGTGTAGGGAAGTAAATAGAACACTATTTTCTTTTACTGGTTAATAAAACACTTACAATGTTGTCAAATCCAGTGGGAGTATTGTGTTCTTATTACTGAATAAGAAATTAATGTAATGATCTCTAATTCAGTGGGAGTTACAAGCTTTGTCATCTTGGTAGTAACCCATATATCTCTAGAATGTCTTAAGATAATTATTTTCCACTTGTAGACACTTATGTTTTCAAGGATAGTCATGTACGTTTCCTTATTAGACAATGAAGTGGTTCTACATCTACTAGTTATGCTAATATCAATGACACAATCATATTAGTCACATAAACAAACATATGTCGTGTTGTTTATCTGCTACATGATGTTGTTCCATGCACAAGTGGGAGAAATCTATTATTGTATGCAAGGTACAACATATAGGTATATGATTTAACGGATTCTCTTGACTGCAAGGTAAGAGACTAACGTTCTAATATGACTTGTACATATCTAATTCAAGAAACACTTTGTGTTACAATTTACGTCATGTCAGAACTTGGCGAGATTGCAACAACAAAGTAAATCTCCATGTGAAGTCAGACCTTGCATGGACATATTTGCAGTTTCTAAATTAGACAAGTATTTAGAACATGTGTCAAAATGATATATAAGACTACTTCAAATTAGATATTTATGTATTATTAGAATGACATAAATGAAGTTATCTAATACTACTTCAATTTGTTTATTTATGTATTTTGGAATGACATAAATGAAAAATAATGTAGTCCTACATTATTGTGAAGTAAATAAATTAACTTGAAATTACTATTAAAACCAAGAGTTGTGTTCATAATTACTTTAGTTAAACTTGTTTATGATTCATTGTAGAGACATAAACATAAAGTCTTTTAAGACTTATAATAAAGTAAGACGTTAACTTGTTATGTTTTTTAATTAAGACATATACAAGAAGTCATTGAGTTGATCAATGATTTATAACGTATAATGGGATTATAACAGTCTATGTTTTCTTGATGAGACATGGATATGAAGTGACTTGGTTAAAGAGTACTTATGTTATAAAGCATGCAATTGGCTTGGAAAGTCTATTATACCATTAAGTTGACTTAGTTGGTAAATAGGTAAGCCAAAAGGAATATGTTTATCTTATATATTGTTAGACTGTCTTACAATATTAAATTCTAATGAATACCACAAGTTGATGGTATGTTCAGTTAGGAGAATCAAACTCTATTTTTATTTGTTTGATTCAAGATAACCATAACTTCTTTCTTAAAAAGTAACAAGGTTAGAAAATTGAGTATGGATTGAATATACTCAATATGACTCCAACATAGAAGATTGATAAAACACCATTTCATTATGGAATGTGATGAATCACATTTAGTTTTAAAATTGAAGATTCTGAATTTGTTAAACTACTTATGAATAGGTTATTAACAAACTAAAGTCAGGAATTGTCAATGTGTATTTGTAATGTCCCAAAAAGATAACAATGTAGTTTTGCTCTAATTGCTAAGTATATATAGATAGTCTATATATTACAAAAGGCAAGTGAGAGTTTTTTTTTCTTGAATGATAAAATTACAAAATACAAAATCTTCTTAAATACACTAGTAAATATCATGATGAGGCTTGATATGAAATGTTAACCTCAAGATGATGGAATTTTCATTCATGGATCTGCAAGGATATCTCAGATATTTGATTTATATGCTGAGAAGAACATGAGTTACAGGATTATAGTAAACCTGATAATCATTATGATGGATTACCAAATATTGAATTGGGTAAATTACTAATACTATGAATGTTAAAGATGTTGTCTATAAAGATAATCAAATTTGGAAATTTGGTTTATTTTAATAGTTAGACTAGAGAATGGAGATAAGTTTCTTAAAAGCGATGAAAAACTCTAGTGGTTTGAATTTCTATGTAGAAATCATATGGACAATATTGTACACATATTTAATGCATGTCTTATGACAAGATTATTGATCACACTTAAGCAATTAATTATGATTGAATATTCTTTCCTAGACACATTAAATATATAAAGATGATAATTGTCATACTTGTTTTCATTAATATGAAATATGATAATGGAATATCAAAACTCTTTCTTGAGAAATTACTTGAGCAAGGACGGTAAGTAATCGAAATGTTTTTTGAATTCATATAATCTTTGGAAGTGTACGAAGTGCAATAATTCATGAATGGATAAATGCATGCATCTATAAAATTATTCTTATGTTTAATTATTAAATCCTAGTTTTGATTTATAATTAAAATAAGATAAATTTTAAGTATTCCTAAAGCTAGTGGGAGTATTATGTTAAGGTTTTAAATCTTATATGTTGTATAACATATAGGAAGTAACATTCCTTGTAAGCTATGTGGAAAACTAGAAGGGGGGTTGAATAATTTTACCAATTTAAAACTTCCTTTTAAATATTTAGATCGACTTATGTCAATCTATTTGGTTGTTTATGTTGGACGTTGATAGATAGATATATAAACGTGTAATGAAAGATAAAGAGTAAGAAGCACATAACCACGACACGAGTATTTATAGTGGTTCGTGTTAATACAAATAAGCCGTAAAAACGTTTATTTATATTTTACGATCTTCTAATGTTATGTCGATAACAAACGTAAAATCATTTTAACGAAACAAATAAAATACGTAAATTGTTTGAACTAATAGTTTCTAACAAACTCACATTTTCACATAAAACACTAAAACAAGTATAAGTGATTTTATGATTTAGTAATACATATGTACAACAACTAGTGTTTACATATTTGGATAAAATATATACATAACTAGTATGTAGTATATTGGGTAATATAAATGGGTAGAAACTTAAGCATCACAACCCATTGGGCAAATACATTGAATGTATTTGGGTACAACCCAAAGCCCATAACCCATGGATCTTGACCCATAACCCATTGAATGACATCATGCTTATATCATACATGGATAATATTCATAACCCATGGATCAACCCATACCCAAGTGACCAAGTGCATTGCACTCAAAGATACATTGTATCTAGCCAAAGATCTATGGTTCAACCCATGACCCATGACCCATAACCAAAATACCCATGGGTAAAAGGGAGCGTCCCACAGATCCCTAACTTAACGCTAGACGGATCCCTTATGAAAGGGATCCGTGGGATCCGGGGAACAGTAGGATTTTTCCTCTATAAATAGTGAGCCATTTCTTCATTATTTCTCACCCCTTTCTAACACACTTTCTCCCTGAGTTAAAAACTCACTAACCTCAGATCCAAGAGATCTATGTTTGTAGTTTTGTTTTTGTGTGATCTTTTAGGTTCCTCTTAAAGGCAAGATCACCACCTTTGAAGTCGAGCAAGCTCAAGTCCATGAGTTGCCATGCTTCCTCATCATCAAGGCTACTGAAGTCTTCTTGTTGATGATTCATTTCTTTCTTCAAAGAAGTGTAGTGTTGAAGACATTAGTGAAAGATGTCTCAAGTGTCAAGACGAAGATATTAGTAAAGGGTATCTATCGTCTATAGCATAAGCACTTGTGGTAGGTGCTTAGAAGTCAAGACAAGAAGCATTAGTGAAAGGTGCTTAGAAGTCAAGACTTGAAGCATTAGTGAAAGGTGCTTTGAAGTGAAGACACAAGACATTAGTGAAAGGTGTCTTGTAGATCTAGTCAAAGGCATTAGTGAAAGGTGCCTTAGATGTACATTCGATATGATGTGTTTCGATGTACAAGATAGACTAGTATTAGATCCAAGGATATTGATATCCTTGATGATGTTGTAAAGGAGTAGATCTCCTTTGGGATTAGTCGTTGGTGTAGTGTGGTAGTAGTTCCTCCATTGCAATGGAACTAGGTGCTTAGCCTAGTACCTAATAAAGGGTAGGCGACTTTGTGAAGGTGTAGTTCACCTTGGAGTGAAAGAACTAGGTACTTAGCCTAGTACCTTATAAAGGGTAGGCGACGTTGTGTAGATTTGGTTCACCTTGGAGTGAAAGAACCCGGTGGTTAGTCTAGCACCGGAAAAAGGGTAGGCGACGTTGTGAAGGCTTCTCCGCCATAAGGAGATTGGTGTAGTGTTTACGAACTCTCGAGTAGGTGACTCGGGGAGTGGAGTAGGGCAAGGAAGGTGTCCTTGTAGCCGAACCACTATAAATACTCGCGTTGTGGTTTTATGCTTCTTACTCTTATCTTTTCATTACATATCTTTATATGCTTGTTTATCAACATCCAACACACACAACCAAATAGATTGACATAAGTCAATCTAAATAGTTTAAAAGGAAGTTTTAATTGGTAAAACTATTCAACCCCCCTTCTATTTTTCCACAATTGGCATCAGAGCTTCGTTACCAAGTTTCTTGAAGTATATTGTACTTTAAAAACTTGATACGATTCATGGTTAATTGAAAACTACAAAGAAGATAAAAACAAACACCATGTCTTTTAAAACTATACGTTTGGATGTTGATTTGATAACAACATTTTTTTTATTTATTTTTTCATTTAATTGCACTAATCTTCTTTGTCATGTTGATTAGTCAAAGCTCATACCCACCAAGCTTTAGGAGTCGCTTGGTAACAAGAATACCTTCCTTAAGAAGGTATCTTAAACGCAAAGGAGCGGGAATAGTCTGAGTGACATTTGCTGTGTCATTTGTAAAGACATTCCTAAGTTTGCTAGAGGTATGATTTTCTTTTTACTTTGCTTGATAATTAAGTATACCTATTTAGGTATTTATATGATTATCTTTTGTGCAATTACATGTTTTACATGAAGCTTCATTAGGAAGCCTTTTTCTCACATACGTGTTTTATTTCTCGTCTAAAGTCGTGGTATATAAAACTTATGTTTTGTTTCTTTTAATCCAATAATAAAACAAAACACGAATTTCAAAAATTCCTCCTTCCCTATAAATAACCCCACCGTCGACCACTCTACCAAACCCTCACTTTTTCAAATCTTCCAATTTCAAAAATTTCCTCTCATTCAAAATTTTCATCCTCCTCCTCATTCCATCTCAACCGAAACCTAGAAGATTCGTCATCAACATGGTTTACATCGCACTCGTGCTCATCGCCTTAACACTCATTGCACTTGTGTTCCCTATGATGAAGTTCACATATGGAGACATTTACTTTGTGTTGTTAATCTACATTGGGATCATATACCCAATCCTTTATATCATCCTTAGTATTGAAATGCAATATTACTAATAATCTAGTTATCTAGGTTATTATTATCATAATGTGTTTGTCTTTTTCTTTGTTTTATTTGTTTTTTTTCTTTCGTGATACATTAGAAGTCATGTATGCATGTTAAAAGAAAATGTAGGTTAAAACATATATCTTGGTATAAAACTATGAGATCTAAAAACCTATGCGTTTTCATATAATCTGGTTCTGTAAATACAGATCTACGGATCTCGGGAGTTATACTAGCCGGATCCTTTTTGAAAAGGAACCGTGGGATCCGTCCTACTGGAAAACAGTTTTTCAGGCAAATTAAAAACCACTATCCTTCTAAATGTAATAATCCACTAGAAAGTCAAAACCTTGAGTGAGTTAAAGTGTTAAATACCATTGTTAATAAAAATCTAGTAAAAACATTAGATAATCATAGGTTGACCACAAACATCTCTTTTTATTAACTTATCATTTCTATAGGTTCAACTATGATGCATGAATATGAGTTTTATTTTTCACTCACTAGCGTCTATACTCCAAACATCTCTCTCGAACCCAAAACACCTGGCAATCATGTCCTTGGGTTCAATAATCTCGAAAACCGTCACTTCCACGACGGATGTATTGTAGACACCTCTCTACAATTCGAAGAAGGTATCAATACCTCCTTCCGAGCCATAGGACTAGAATGTCTTCTTGAAATCAACGAGAAGATATGTCCAAGGTTCATAATGGAATTCTTCCGTCAAATCGAACTCGTTCGTAACGAGGATCGCTCTCTATCTCTTTGGTTTTATATCAAAAACCAAAAGTTTACTCTAACCCTTGGGCATTTTGCTCACATCCTCCGGATTCCTGATCATGGACAATGTGCCTTCACCGAAGATTGGTCTCTTGATTCTCTCTTCAACTTTCGTGAAGAAAATAGTCCATATTGTTCACACATACCCTCTCCGGAAGATTTAAATCGCATAATATGCAAACCTCGACCATATTACTCCGATCCAAACATTATCTTTACAAGGGATATCCGAGAAGAGTACAAGCCTCTTGCACTCATCCTACGTGAAAATGTTTGGAGCCTTAGGGGAAATCGAGAAATTCTTCCCGCTTGTTGTGCTCACATGTTGTACTATTTGCTAACACAACAACCATACAATCTCGCCTACTTCTTCGCAAGGCGAATTGCAAATCTTCAAGGCTCCAAGAATAAACTCATACCTTATGGAATGTTCTTGACACGCCTCTATCATAATGTTATGCACTTCCATCCTCAATTTCAAAGTCCGTTGTACGTACTTGTGAACAAGATGATGGAACCGCTAAACATATCTCTCATGAAGACTTTCTTCATTCTTGATTCCACCAACACTCATCAATCACGTAATGATCCTCCTAACAAAAACACTCAAGAAACTTAGTAGTATTTCAAAATAGGATCAATTCTCTTGTACTCGTGCTTTATCAATGTAATCCTATTTCCTTCATGAAATAAAAACATATTACATTTGATATCTTAGTGTTAGAACCCCTCTAAACCAACCTTAGAATATGATGCATTGTCAATATCATTGCATACCTTTAGTAAAGGTTCTGCTGAGCAGATGGACGGATCCCAAAGTTTGTGCTAGACAGATCCCTTCACTTAGGGAACCGTGGGATCCGGCAAACGGAAAATGCAATTGCAAGCATTATATTTCAAACATATCCTTAGAACACCTCACACTAAGCTAAACATAGTGTCTTAAGGAAAATTAAGTCCTTATCAAGATAGGTTGATCCTTCCTACTCACACACCTAGATCACACTCTAAAACGCTTGTAGATCTACCGTTTCATTTTAATCCATTACTCTTCCGCTCTCAAACTCACACTTCATTTTCTACTTAGTCTTTGAAATATTTCGATTATGGCAAAATTGATCATAAATCATCCTCACCTCAAAATTGATCAAAGTTGATCAAATTCTAGTTTTCTCATCTCAAAGCTTCTAGGATACTTTTCAAAACACTATCCTAAGTCACAACCTGATCTCTAGGATCATTTAGCTTCAATTGACACTCTCATCTTTAGTGTCATCCTTGATCATCCATTAGTACTCTTTGAAAGTTCCAAATCCTTCCATAAAAGACAATCATTAGCTACATCACTCATTACCTTCAAGTACTTAAGCACCCCATCATTTAAGACATTTAGGAAGACTGAAACACTCAAGATGTTATAGGTCTTAGATCTTAGAAACATCATTTCCACTCTTTCATAGTTGCTGAATTGCCGGATCCCTAGGATTAGCCTAGACGGATCCCTCTGAGGAGGGAACCGTAGGATCCGGATGACAGTTTATGTCAAATCTTGCTAAAACAATCATTTCAACTCATCTTCCTAACTCAAACACTCCATCTCATCTTAAATGAGTTCCTAGATCAGTGCAAACTCTGTAGTTGACTCTTGTGCATGTTAATCATCACATTCAAATGAATCCTAATGGCTTAAGGCTTAAATGCACTTGCCAAATCTCTTGGTTTATAAACCACTTTGTTAGGAGCTCCATAGTCATCACCTTCTTCCTAATTTTCAGCACTTTAGAAACCCTTGCAAACCTCTTGAAATCATCTCATCATGAGGAAAACCCCAAGTAGTAACCTATCCACCAAAGAACCACCCATGAAAAAGGCGCGTGTTATACACGAAATCTCTTCAACCGAATCATCTCCGGTCAAGCCAACAAATGATAGGATCCTTCCTCATCCAATCAAACCAATTCCTAAAAGGATAGTACCCACAAAACTACCTATGCCAAACACCACCATACCTCCTAGGCCTAACAATATCATCTCCACTAAACCATCACCATTGGTTCCTAAAGCTATTTCATTTACATCCCCACTATCATCAACACACCTCTACAATTTAGAGGACTTGCCTCCTAGGCCGTCTCATCCGCTTCCGCCGACAACATTTTCCTCATTAGGAGGAATAATGGTACAAAATCAAGGTGTTGAGTCAACACTTGCTCCGGCTTCCTTTTCGCCGTTTCCATCATATAATCTCATTTGGATTATGAGAAATCATCAAAGTCAACCACCCGACCATATGGAGGTTGACACTTCTCTATCACCACCATCATTTTTAGTCGAGCCATTATCAAACGCGCCTCCACCAATCCCTCCATCGTTTGAAGCTCCACAAGCCGCTTCACTTGATCCTTCGCATCAAGCCATTTCATTTATTCCACCACCACTACCTGGCCATGACAAAGATTGCTATCATTGTCAACATGTTGAAAGTTTGATACATGAAGTACGAGAAGACCAACTTTTCATGTTCTATCATCTCCTCGAACGTTTCGACGAGATTAAACCTAAACAAAACTCGAGCTAGAAGATTTTAGTGGTGTCCTAGCATCAAGCGATAGTTGGTTTAGAAATTCCTAATCATGTATTTTCTTATTTTCTTAGTTTTTTAGAGTCATGTATATCATAACTCTAGTTTTATTAAATGGAATTACATGCTACTTGTTATTTTGTTGAGCATATGATTACTTTGTATTCATATCTCATTTTTGTGATAACATTACTTGTTATATCACCTTTGCTGAAATTAATCAGCTAATACGGATCCCTCAGAATTGCCTAGACGGATCCCTATTAGGAGGGAACCTTGGGATCCGTGAGATAGAAAGCTTTCTTTCTACTAACATGAACCACGTTTGCAAGAAATTGTGAATTATACTTGCTTTCTAACCTTTGTTTTGTAGTTATTCAATTTACACATGAAGACTTTGACATCCTAAAGCTAGGGGGAGCTTTATGTCAAAGCAATACATTGCAAATCACTTGCAATACTAGGTTTACATTTCATGACATCCCCTTGCAATATTGCAATCATCAAGGGGGAGTACATTCGTCACTTAGACGAAATCTTTTGCAAAGTTACTTGCAAACAAACTAGATTAGTATCACTTTCTTGACGCCCTTACATAGGGATGGACTCGTCAAGGGGGAGTAAAGACGAGATCCTTTCCCGTTACTTGCTCTCTATTTCTTTTTATTTTTATTTCTTTCACATGTTTTTCTTAAAAACGATGTGTTGCTTTCTTTCAAACACTTTTTGTTTCGACAAAAAGGGGGAGAAGAAAGTAAAAACTACAAATTCAAACTTTTACGAATTTTAGCTTTTCCTTAAAATAATTTATGTTTTGTCATCAACAAAAAGGGGGAGATTGTTAATACAAATAAGCCGTAAAAATGTTTATTTATATTTTACGATCTTCTAATGTTTTGTCGATAACAAACGTAAAATCATTTTAACGAAACAAATAAAATACGTAAATTGTTTGAACTAATAGTTTCTAACATATTCACATTTTCACATAAAACACTACAACAAGTATAAGTGATTTTATGATTTAGTAATACATATGTACAACAACTAGTGTTTACATATTTGGATAAAATATACACATAACTAGTATGTAGTATATTGGGTAATATAAATGGGTAGAAACTTAAGCATCACAACCCATTGGGCAAATACATTGAATGTATTTGGGTACAACCCAAAGCCCATAACCCATGGATCTTGACCCATAACCCATTGCATGACATCATGCTTATATCATACATGGATAATATCCATAACCCATGGATCAACCCATACCCAAGTGACCAAGTGCATTGCACTCAAAGATACATTGTATCTATCCAAAGATCCATGGTTCAACCCAAGACCCATGACCCATAACCAAAATACCCATGGGTAAAAGGGAGCGTCCCATGGATCCCTAGCTTAACGCTAGACGGATCCCTTGTGGAAGGGATCCGTGGGATCCGGGGAACAGTACGATTTTTCCTCTATAAATAGTGAGCCATTTCTTCATTATTTCTCACCCCTTTCTAACACACTTTCTCCCTGAGTTAGAAACTCACTAACCTCAGATCCAAGAGATCTATGTTTGTAGTTTTGTTTTTGTGTGATATTTTAGGTTCCTCTAAAAGGCAAGATCACCACCTTTGAAGTCGAGCAAGCTCAAGTCCATGAGTTGCCATGCTTCCTCATCATCAAGGCTACTGAAGTCTTCTTGTTGATGATTCCTTTCTTTCTTCAAAGAAGTGTAGTGTTGAAGACATTAGTGAAAAATGTCTCAAGTGTCAAGACGAAGATATTAGTGAAGGGTATTTATCGTCTATAGCATAAGCACTTGTGGTAGGTGCTTAGAAGTCAAGACAAGAAGCAATAGTGAAAGGTGCTTAGAAGTCAAGACTTGAAGCATTACTGAAAGGTGCTTAGAAGTGAAGACACAAGACATTAGTGAAAGGTGTCTTGTAGATCTAGTCAAAGGCATTAGTGAAAGGTGCCTTAGATGTACATTCGATATGGTGTGTTTCGATGTACAAGATAGACTAGTATTAGATCCAAGGATATTGATATCCTTGATGATGTTGTAAAGGAGTAGATCTCCTTTGGAATTAGTCGTTGGTGTAGTGTGGTAGTAGTTCCTCCATTGCAATGGAACTAGGTGCTTAGCCTAGTACCTAATAAAGGGTAGGCGACGTTGTGAAGGTGTAGTTCACCTTGGAGTGAAAGAACTAGGTACTTAGCCTAGTGCCTTATAAAGGGTAGGCGACGTTGTGTAGGTTTGGTTCACCTTGGAGTGAAAGAACCCGGTGGGTAGCCTAGCACCGGAAAAAGGGTAGGCGACGTTGTGAAGGCTGCTCCTAGATTCTATGGATGAACAATATGTCAATTGTTGTGCAAATTGTCATCAGCTACAAACTTGAAATTTTGAAAGACATCAAACATTACACAATAAGATATTAAAGTTTACGGAGTTTTAATGAGCATATTGTTGTTTGTATACAATGATGCTGGTTTAATTAAGATGACACTCAATACTAGTCATGGTAGGATTTCATCCTTGTTAATGGCCATGTGAACTAGTTGTGCTACTAAGAGCGCAGTTGCATTATACATTAAAAGAATAAGAATACTTTAAACTTTAAAATGTTTGAAAGTTTAAATTGTCATAAATTGGTGATAGATGATGTTACACACTTTATGAATTATTATGTGGATTGGTGATCGCACACATATAACGATTTCACTAATTGAATTCTTAAAATAAGTATTCTCAAAATTACGATAGATCAAGTTGGTTGATTTATGCCTTATCAACAAGTATGATTATCATTACTTGAGGCATAATTCATCAACTGGAATTTTCATGCATTGATCTATTTGGTATTTGGATAAGGGATGTTAAACAATTGTTATAATAAATCAAGTACTTGGTGTGTTTGATTTTATAATATATTGTATCCTATATATGCATGTTTAATCCGTGAATAAATTTATTTATTCTAAATCGTCCGTTGTCAATTAATGATATGGGAGTATCATTAAACTAAGACAAAACTGAGAGATATGGTAGAATATACTTGAAAGTATATTGATGAGAATGCATACCAATTTCAGATGATATTCAATAAATTGAATATAGGACTTATCCCAACTACATAATTTACTTTATGGATATTGTTGTTAAGTAAATTATGAATAGTTATCCTTAGACTTGAGATACCAGATAAGTGCCATGAATGTAGTGCACTTTTGTGGAACAACTTAACGCTATATGTAACTGGTAGTCATAAGGGTTGTTTCCTGAAGTGTTGCAAAGTTTGTGGGTTAGTCTCGTAGTCAAGATAGAATTTGTTCCTTCAAATTTATTTGGAGTTTAATACTGTTGGGCCCCTCGTAGGGTTGACAAGATGTTTGCGTGGCCACGCCCAAAGATCTCCCCTGAATATGTTCAGAAAATTTGGTAATCTTACTCAATCACTTATAAAGAGAAACAGAATAGTTGAATAAAGAATGACTTAATTCCATATCTTTATTTAACATGGTATTAGAAACAAAAGGATAATAATAATGAGAAATCATTAAAAGGTTTTCCAGGAGCCTTGCTCGAGTTGTACTAGAGGCATCGAAGTGTTGCTAGATGCTAACCAATGTGATCACTCTATTAAGATATGTCCAAGTGGGAGTTGTAGGTTTAATGGACAATAAATTAATAGACGTGTGTTAGGATCGAACTCGAGACCGCAAGATTGCACACTTTGCGTATGAGAATTAAAGTTAATAACTAAATGTAATAGTTATATATATTTATTAATTAAACGAAATAACTATAATGGACGTTAAGTAATTAAGTAATGGACTAACGGTCGTTAAATGTAATTGGAAAGGACTAAATATGAAATTAGAGATCGAGAAGGTTCTAGAATCCCTATGGGAGTCCTAGGCCGATCGGTTTGGGGGTTTCCATAACCCAACCCATAGCCAACTTGTTCACCAAGTTACTTTGGGTATAAATACAAAACCAAGGGTGTTTGTAATTTATCTCTTGTACTCATTAAGCTAAACCTAAAAATAGTTTGTGTGTTTCTTGCTTAAATTCGGTCAACATACACTCTTGGGTGTCGATCCAAAACCTTTTCCAATTCAAAGTTATTTGTTTGATTAAAACTAGCATTCCTTTAATTCGGTGTAGTACGTGTGTACAAGAAAGTGGTACTAACAAATTATTGTTAGTATTCTTGGATTGAATTACAAAACGGTAAGGGGTAATTCACATAATCCTATAAACCCTAATTAGGGTTCATCCAATTGCTAGTTTTGTGGATTTGATTTTTGTTCGGCTAGAATCAAGAAAGGTACGCATATTCTTGTTTATGTTAATTAATTATTTGTTAATCTTTCCTATACGCTTCCGCATGTGTACTTGATGCTTATTGTTTATATTTATGATTAGTCATGTTATATACTTCCAACACATAGGTCTATGAATTGAACAATCGAAAATTGAGATTTGCCAAGGGACAAGCATCTCTCTGGATTGAACCGGTACTTGAGAAAGTTGAGATTGTTCAATGTTCAGGGATGAATAAAATTGAGATTTTTAGGATTGGGTATAGCCAAAGAGGTAACACACGCATTCACGGGTGAGTGGCGACAGTCTTATAGCCCCCCTCTTCCCACGCGCGAGGGGTGTTTCTGGTTAGACGCACGCCTCTCACATGAGGTGCTTTAGGTGTATGTTAGTTGAGGGCGACGATGATCAGGTGAAGTCAACTGGTTTGGAGGGTTGGTGAGTGCCTCACTGATGTGGGACTTCTTTACGGACCACGCCTCTTGCGTGCGTTTTGATGTATGTAAGCTAAGGGGTAGCGACCTAAATGAAAGGGTGTGCGTAATATTTACGGGAATTGATTTGCACACCATAATTTTTTTATTGAGACACTCTATTTTGTACATCATGAAGTTGTACATTATTTATAATGTGCTTTAACTGTCTATACAATAAAATGTGCAAATCAAAAATTTAATATGTGCAAATCACCTTTCTATACATGGAGAATTGCATGTATAGAAGTAGATGGTCGAGAGTTATAATGTCAGTGAGGTCTAAGAGCACAACTATGGTAGCTTTCCACCCACCCCAGTCCAATATGGCAACCAAACTGGGGTCGCCAGTCCCAAGCCACCATACCGCCCCCTAGGCAAGTTCGAGTGAGTTAGTTGTCTTGCGTGAGTATGTGATGCAGGCCCAAGCGTTGAAGAACGAGCCATTTTGTTTATGGAGGCCTAAGATTGTGTGATAAAATGGGCTTCACTAAAATTAGCATAACTTGGGCTATTAGGCTCCATTTCAAGCCCATGACCAGTAAATTCGAAGCTTGGAACGAGCAGAACGTCATGGAAACAAACTTCGTCGGTTTATGAAACTTTTGGACCCTAAAACGCTTTATTTTATAAATATTCACACTTCTATATTTTTTTTCTTGGTTTATTGGACTTTTGTTTATGCTATAGTTTTCGGCCCGTTTGTCTTTTAGAGCCTATTTCGATTTTGTATGTCTATTTAGTAGCTCCTCTGAAATCCTGAATAATCATTTCAAATAATACGAAAAGTGTATTTTTGGCGGTTTGCTAAGAATTTTCCTAATAATCAGTATTCGACTCAATCAACGACCGTTGGAAGAATTGTTCCAGGTGTTCCTATGAACTAACAGGTTTGATTTATGTTATCTCGTTTTTAGTATACATTAGTCTATGGAGAAAAGAAAAAATTAAAGTGCACAAGTAGTTTTTCAAAAAATAAAAAATAAATAATAATTTCAAATTAAACCTTTTAAACACTATAAATAATACCTCATTTTAACTAATTTTTACACAACTTTCACTGCCAAAAATACACTCTCTATTAAATAATCTAGTGATGATTCTTTTAATTTGAATGACATTTTGTTGATTACGCAAGTTGTTCAGTATCATCAATCGTTGCAACAACAAGGTGGAAGTTCACGTACATGTAATCTGATATACCGTGATCTTGAGATTGCCGAAGAACGTTTTTTGGACGACTATTTACGTGACGACCTATCTAGAGTACTAATTTAGGCGTCGTCTTCGTATGAGCCGTAAACTATTTTTAGAAGTAGTCAAAGGTATTGAAACGTATACTTCTGATCCTCTTCCTGCGCATTTTAAGCTCTTTAAAGTCTGAACCAATTGTACGGGTCGCATGAGTCTTAGTGTTATTATAAAATGCACGTTCTTCATACGCCAATTGGCATACGGCACATCTCTTTATTCATTTGATGAATATTTACAAATGAGTGAACGTTTTGACGCGATTGTTTACATAATTTTTGTTTGTGCATTATTGATTTGTATATGCCCGAGTTTCTAAGAAAACCCGTCTTAAATGACATTCAAAGTTTATATGCAACGCATAAGAGGGTTCATGGAATGCTAGGAATTATTGATTGCATGCACTGGAAATGGATTAACTGCCCAAAAGCATGGCACGAGCAATTTGGTAGAGGTGATAAAACTATGCAACTTTCATGCTTGAAGTTGTGTGTCGTACAATTTGTGGATTTGGCATGCATTTTATGGGGTAGTGGGTGCGAATAACGATCTTACCTTTTTAATAATTCTAGGTTATTCAAAAACTTTCTTGATGACATCACTCTAGTGGATCCGTTTGAAGTAAATGGGGTTACAGTTCAAAATGGGTGTTACTTAGCTGACGGGATTTATCCACGATGACAAGTTTTGTCAAGTCATTTTCGGTTGCACGAGACGAGAAAATGCCTTATTTCAACGACAACGAAAAGGTGCTTGAAAGGATGTTGAAAGAGCTTTGGTGCTCTTTAAGGACGTTCGGGAATTATACAACAACCGGCACGAGCTTACACTATCAACACCCAACGAAAAATTATGTACACGTACATCATATTGCATAACATGATTTTGAAAGATCAAAATTTGGCGATAGGTGAACTTAACGAGTTGTATGTTAGTATGCCGGAAAATATATAACGTACTTGGATCGAGAGATGAGAAATGCAAAGGAAGAAAGCCGAAGAACTGTGTGATAAACAAACACACTCAAGTCTTCAACGGAATCTTATGAGCATATTCGACAACAATATATAAAACATCAACAAGGAAATTAGTTTATTCACAATTTCATGTATTTTTTAATTTTTGAATTGTGTTTCGAAATTTCGTCTTTTTTTTTTTTTTTTTTTTTTTTGTAGAGTAATTTGCATTTTTATTTAGATTAATTAATGAAATATAGTTTGTTTGAAAAAATGAAAAAAAAAATTGTGGGCAAGACTCTTTTTGCTTAAGTCATGAGAAAAGAAGTATTTTGATATATGAGTGAATTGTTCATGTGACATTTAAACACTCCCTCCGTCTTAAAATTATTGTTAGGAGAAAATAATCACAAAGTTTAATAAAAGTGAGACTACTAAAATTTTCAATCACTCAAATAAATTATGTATTCACTAAATTCTCTTGTTTTTATTTGAAGTGGAAAGTGAACAATTTTTTTAAACATCCATAAAAAGATATGGACAATTATTATAAAACGGAGAGAGTAGTAAATTGGCTCAAGCCAGTTTGAGCCATGATAATCGATGCTCTAAGGAGCAACCGAGCAAGTGAGGAAAAAGGAAAAAAATAGTGCAACATTGATATTTGGTGAGTGATAGACACGTATGAATGAAGTGCGCCACAAATATATGTAGATACAACATTGATTATTAAGTACATTGTCGATCTATGCGTATGAATGAAGTGTGCCACAAATATATGTAGATACAACATTGATTATTAAGTACATTATCGATCTATAATTTCCCAAGAAATCTTTATCAAAACTGAGAGGAAGATTAATAAGCCATAAAAGTATAAAACTCGTTTTTGATCCGTATTGTGTTTGGGTTTCACTATCGAAGCTGCGGGTCTACCGAATCCAAAAGAAACGTGGATTTCTTGTAAAAAATCATATTGTTTTCAGTCCCAAAAATATTATCTGATTTTGTCTTTTATTTCAACGATTTAACTTCATTAAATTTCAAACATTTACTTACATACTAAGGGATCAATAATAGCTATTCATTTTTTAGATTAGATAGCAAACACAATGTCACTCTTTTTATTTCAAAATTTAATATCTCTTAAACCACTAATCGTTAAGCGAAAAAAATTACACTATTGCGACCAGCATTTAATTATCTTTATATAAACGAGCACTTTAATATACTTTTGACAAATTCTTTTTTTTTCCTTCTTCTGGAACTCTCACTGTGATGTTGTCTACAACAATAAGAGTTCATGAAGATATTGAGAAGGTCATAGCTTTGTTACATAGGCTTCAAGATCAATGTTCAAGAGCTATCCAGGATTTAAAAAGAAAGTGAAGTGTTTGGAAGAATTCCCAAATCCTTGCAGATGATGAAGATTGAAGAAACTTATTGATTTGCAGAGAAATTATAAGTTTAGGGGAGGATTGTTGGGAATAAAGCTAACAGTTACCACTTATAGACTTGTGGAAGACACTGCTGAAGAATGCACTAGCAGTGGAAACACATTACCACTGCTAGTACATATTATTACCACTGCCATTAGGATAATTGTTATGTAGTCGTATATAGATAAGTATAGAAAAGATCTTGTGTATATTCTATATAGTTAACATTATACTTATCTTGTAAATGAGTCCTTATGCTATAAAAGGAGATCCTAGGTCATTGTTCTTGGTACGTATGCTTCAAGGTGTAACCCTAGTGATAAGCAAGATCACTCGTATTATTCATAATAATATTGAAGCTTTGTGTTACATTGTTCTCACTTACAATACATCATACAATCCATATTCTGAGTATTACTAAGTATATTCCGCGTACTTATTAATATAAATCAAAGTATCACTAACACAAGGTGTGTGTTTAGATCCATCAAGTGGTATCAGAGCTTTGGTTCTAGTACTTTGATTCAGAAGATCCAAGGAATAAGCTTAACCAACTCACTCAAATCAATGGAGATGGAAAACAACCAGTCCAACTCTGCTCCAAGGCTTCCTAAGCTCAAACTCAATGAGTTTGAGATGTGGAGGATAATGATTGAGCAATACTTTCTCATACAAGAAGTTGTAACCGTTTATGTACCTGAGACTAATGATGAAAGAGCAAAGAAGAAGAATGACCTGAAGGCCAGAAGTTTGTTACTAATGACTCTTCCTAATGACCAGATCATTGCTTTCAGCAAGTTCAAGACAGCAAAAGAACTTTTTGAAGAGATTTGCTCAGTGTTTGGTGGCAATGATGCTACTAAGAAGACTCAAAAGACATTGTTAAAGCAAAGTTATGAAAACTTCTCTGCTTCAAGCAATGAATCACTTGACAGCATCTTCACCAAACTCCAGAAGATTGTCACACAATTGACTGTGTTTGGAATTGAGGTAGATAAGGAAGACCTCAATCTGAAGTTTCTAAGAAGTTTGCCTGCTGAGTTTCACACTAATGTTACAATCTGGGAAAATAAACCAGAGATTGAAACTATGAAGCTCAATGATCTTTACAACAACTTCAAACTCATTGAACAAAGATTGAAGAAGGCAGGGAAACTTGGTACAAGCTCTAGCAGCTTGGCATTGTTGTCAACCTCTGTTGACAGTGATGATTCTGAAGATAACAATGATGATGATTTTGCCACTGTTGGTTCTACAGTTTCCACTGGTAATGCTAGTGTTACCACTGCAGGTTCAAAGAAGAAGGTTGCTGGTATTGGAGATCCTACCTTTTATGCCTTAATCTCCACTCGAGTTAATGGCTCTATATTAACTCATGAAGACATAGAGCAAATTGATGATGATGACTTGGAGGAGATGGACATAAAGTGGCAAATAGCTCTTCTTAGCATGAGGGCTAGGAAATTCTACAAGAAGACTGGCAAGCCAATTCACATCAATGGTGGAGAAACTGCAAGGTTCAATAAAAAGAAAGTAGAATGTTTCAATTGTCACAAGTTGGGGCATTTTGGTAGAGAATGCAGAAGACCAAAGAAGCAGGATAATAGGTCTACTTGGTACAAGCAAAAGAAAGAACCAATTGTGGAGGAACCAAAGGCAATGCTGGCAATTGATGGTGTGAGCTATGATTGGAGTTTCATGGCTGATGGACAAGAGGAACAACCTTCAGATGCTGCTCTTGTGTCTACAGAACATGCTCTCATGGCTTTCTTTGACTCTGAGGTACAAAACTTTGAAAGTTGTTCTAAAACATGTAGGGCTTCTAGAGAATATGAAAGGCTTAATGAAGAATATGATAATCAAAGAAAAGAGTTGTTTGCTGCTAATTATACTGTGTCAAACCTTAGAAGAGGCATATTTGTATTAGAGAAACAACTAGAGCATTATAGAGAAAATGAGTCAAAATACAATGATGATATGATTGTTCTTAGAAGAGAGTTAGATCATAAGATAGCAGTGAATGAGGAATTAAAAGAAGAGTTTGAAAAACTTAAAAAGATAAATGAGAATGTAAATTTATCTATTGACACCTGTTATTATCAGTCTAAGTCAATTGATAAAATTTGGAATGCTCAAATTACTAGTAAAGTTAAGTCTGGTATGGGATACAATACTGTTCCTCCACCACTAAGGGGTGTTCCATCACCTCCTAGCATAGATTTAGCTCATACAGGTCTAGAAGAATTTCAGGATCTGAATCTTGAATATGGTCCTCCCAAATTTGTGAAAAGTGGGGAAGAGGTTAAGCATGAATCTGATGTTTTTGAAAGTGCAAGTGACTCATCTGTTGTAGATGAAAATGTTAAAAAGAATGAAGAGGCTTCTATCCCAAAAGTTGTAAATACTATTACAGAGGAACCTAGGAAACAAGTTAACAAACCTAGATCAACTGTAAGGTATGCTGAGATGTATAAACAAGTCATCAACTCCTAGGGGTAACCAGCAGAGTTGGAATCATGTAAAATCTCAACAACTAGGTAGTGAGTTTGTGATGAACAATAAAGCATATCATATATGTGGTAGCTTCAATCATTTACATGCTAATTGTGACTATCATGTTGGGAGAAGGGAAGTTCATGGGAATAAAAGGGTGGAGTCTAACATGTTTTAAAATAAAATACACCCTAATTCACACAGCAAAATGATCCCAAGAGCAGTTCAACTAAGAGGTGGACTTAAAACTTTTGCCACTGCTAAAGCTGTTAACACTGCTCACCCTAAAACACTTGTTACAAGTGCAAAATCCAAAACAACTTTTGTAAAATCTGCACAAACAGGGAAAAGGTCTTTTAATAATAAAAGGGTTCAATATAACCAACAGTGGGTACCAAAAACTAAACCAGCAGTTACCGCTGCTCAGTCAAAAGTTCCCACTGCAAGGGTTGTAAACAAGAACAAGGGTAACATGGGAAATGCTGTGAAGGCCTCAGCACGTTGGGAATGGAAACCTAAAGGAATTACCACAACAACCAATCCCAATGGTGTATCAATGACCTTTGATAGATATAACTATATTGATACACGAGGAAGATCCAAGTCAATCATGGCTTGGGTCTCCAAAGGAAACTAACTTCTTTCTTACATGTGCAGGAACATCCAAGGACAAAGAGATCAGATCAAGGCTACACAGATAGTGGGTGTTCAAGGCACATGACTGGCAACAAGTCCTATCTCTCAAATTTCGAATACTATGATGGACAGTTTGTCAGCTTTGGAGGTGGAGTTAATGGAAAAGTTACTGGTAAAGGGGTTATTAAAACTGGTAACTTGGATTTTAAACCTGTGTACTATGTAAAAGAGCTTAAGTATAATCTTTTCAGTGTGTCACAAATGTGTGACAAGAAAAACAATGTTCTTTTTACTAAAGATATGTGTTTTGTTCTCTCTAAGGATTTCAAGATGCCTGATGAAAGTCAGGTTCTTCTTAAGATTCCTAGAAAAGGCAACTTATATAGCTTTGATATGAACAACATTGTTGCTAAAGATGATTATGCTTGCTTGCTTGCAAAGGCCACAGTTGATGAATCCATGTTATGGCATAGAAGACTTGGTCATATTAATTTCAAAACCATAAATAAGATTGTTAAAGATGGTTTGGTAAGAGGCTTGCCTCAGAAAAGATTTGAAAATGATCAAACCTGTGTTGCCTGTCTTAAAGGCAAACAACACAGAGCTTCTTGCAGGTCAAAGTTGGTTAACTCTATTGCTCACCCACTTCATATGTTAAATATGGACTTATTTGGTCCTACATCTGTGAGCAGTTTAAATCTAAAGAAATATTGTCTTGTTGTGACTGATGATTTTAGCAGGTTTACATGGGTTTTCTTTCATAGAACTAAGGATGAAACAACTGGCATCCTTAAGACCTTCATTACAGAAGTAGAAAACCAATATGATTTAAAAGTTAAAATCATTAGGTGTTACAATGGGACAGAATTCAAGAATAGAGTTATGGATGATTTTTGCAGAGATAAAGGTATTAAAAGAGAATTTAGTGTAGCTAGAACTCCTCAACAAAATGGTGTTGCTGAGAGGAGAAATAGGACACTAATAGAGGCTGCTAGAACCATTTTGGCAGATTCAAAATTGCCAATCACTTTTGAGCTGAAGCAGTTAACACTGCTTGTTATGTACAAAACAAGGTTTTAGTAGTGAAAACAAAGAACAAGACACCTTATGAGTTATTTAGAGGTAGACCCCCTATCCTAGAATTTATGAAACCATTTGGATGTCATGTCACTATTCTCAATACCATAGATTATCTGGGCAAATTTGAAGAAAAAGCCGATGAAGGGTATTTTGTTGGGTATTCCATGGTTAGTAAAGCTTTTAGAGTATTCAACTTAAGAACCCAAAAGATTGAAGAGAATCTGCATGTTGAGTTCCTAGAAAACAAAGTGAATGTCAAAGGAACTGGTCCAGAAAGGCTGTTTGATCTTGATACTCTAACCCATACTATGAATTGTGTACCTATCTCTACAGGTACATCTACTTATGATTTTGCAGGTTCAGAAGAGTTTCTTGATGACGATGAACCAAGCAAGGATCAAGCAGATGATCAAGATGAATTCAATTTGCCACTTTGGGACTATGCAGATAATGATGATATTCCAAGAACTGGAGATGCTCAACCTTCTAATGATTCTGGAAAAGAAGGTGATAGCAACATGAAAACTGAAAATCCTAAAAGCAGTGGAAACTCAGATTCCACTGCTAGGCCAGAAATTTCCACTGCAACACCAGAAGTGGAAAATACAACTCCAGTTACAGAGGAAGCTCAAGCCAATGATGTTGAAATCTCAAATATGCCAGATGAGATTGCAGTTCCTCAGACTCCCCATACCTCAATTCATAAATCACATCCTCTTGAAAATGTGATTGGGGATATCAATTCACCAGTGAAGACTAGAAGATAATCAAAATTGCCTGATGTCCATGGATTTATTAGTGAAATCTATGAATCTAAGAATCATGAAGGCAAGAATGAATGTCTTTTCATGTGTTTTCTATCACAAATGGAGCCAAAGAATGTATACAAGGCACTTGAAGATGAAAGTTAGGTGGAAGCAATGCAAGAAGAGTTGCTTCAGTTCAAGATTCAAAAGGTTTGGGTGCTTTGCGATTTACCTTATGGCAAGAAGGTAATAGGTACAAAATGGGTGTTCAGAAACAAGAAGGATGGAAAAGGAATTGTTATCAGAAACAAGGCTAGGCTTGTGGCTCAAGGATACACTCAGGAGGAGGGTATTGACTATGAAGAAGTATTTGCCCCAGTTGCAAGAATTAAAGCAATCAGGCTGTTCTTAGCCTATGCATCTTTTATGGGCTTTAAAGTCTATCAAATGGATGTAAAGAGTGCTTTTCTATATGGGCAGATTGATGAGGAGGTATATGTTTGACAACCTCCAGGCTTTGAAGACCCTGACTATCCAAACAAAGTGTACAGGGTGGTTAAAGCTTTGTATGGCTTGCATCAAGCACCAAGAAAATGGTATGAGACCTTAACTACTTATCTTCTTGATAATGGGTTTCATAGAGGCAGAGTGGATCAGACTTTGTTCATCAAGAAAGACAAGAATGATATCTTGCTAGTTCAAGTATATGTTGATGATATCATTTTTGGCTCTACAAAGACAGAGATGTGAAAGAGTTTTAGAAGCTAATGAAGGATGAGTTCAAGATGAGTTCTATGGTTGAACTTACATTCTTTTTAGGACTTCAAGTTCAACAAAGGCCGGATGGTATTTTCATCAATCAAGATAAATATGTGGCTGAGATACTAAGGAAGTTCAAGTTCTCTGATGAAAAGTCATCCAGCACCCCTGCAGACAAAACTACACATCAACTTTTGAAAGAAAATAGTGGTGAAGCAATTGATGTGCACATGTACAGGTCTATGATTGGTTCTTTGATGTATCTTACATCATCTAGACCAGATATTATGTTTGCAGTGTGTGCTTGTGCAAGGTTTCAGCTCACTCCCAGGTTCTCACACTTGACTGTTGTGAAGAAGATTTTCAGATATCTTAAAGCATTTCCTAATCTGGGATTATGGTACCCTAGAGAATCACCTCTAGAACTGGTTACTTACTCAGATAGTGATTATGCTGGTGCTAGTTTGGATAGAAAATCTACTACAGGTGGATGCCAATTTCTTGGAAATAGATTGGTGTCATGGCAGTGCAAGAAACAAACAATGGTGGCAAATTCATCAACTGAGGCAGAGTATGTGGCTGCTGCAAGTTGCTGTGCTCAAGTTCTATGGCTTCAAAATCAACTTTTGGACTATGGGTACAATTTTATGAATACCGTCATTTATATTGACAATAGTAGTGCCATTTGCATAATTAAGAATCCAGTTCAACACACAAAGACTAAACATATTGAAATTAGACACCATTTTATAAGAGATTGTTATGAGAAAAGGCTAATTTAAGTTATCAAAATTCATACTTATGATAACTATGCTTATTTATTAACAAAAGGACTTGATGTGGGTAGATTTCAGTACTTGGTAACAGGTATTGGAATGCTTAATCCATAAATTTTTGTGTCTGATGGTCTTTGGTGTTGAGAGGAGGTTTTTGGTACTAAAATTGTTGTATAAGTTTGTACAAGTTTGTATATGTTTTCTTGTATTTGTGCTTGTCCACTAACTTTTATGCAGAGAATAAGGCTAACAGTGGAAACCACAATGTAAGCAGTGGTAAAAGTTACTCTCATAGTGGAAAAAGTAAAACAAAGAAACTTTATTCCATTCATGAAGAAGATTCATTACATTCAAAGAGAGAGTGCTAACAACCACAATCAAAACACAAATGATAACAACCTAACACATCCTACATCCCTACACCCTACACCAGCTACTCCATTGGCTTCTTGCCCTTACCCTGATAGTCATGCTTGTTCTTTTGTGCTCTCTTCCTTTTGTTCTCAAAGTTTGACTGCATTCTTGGACAAGCAAGACCAATAAATTGTGGAGGAGGCCTTGGTAGTCTTGCAGGCTTCTCTGGTATGGAAATCTGCTTCATGTTGGAGAGAGCTGCTCTCAATGCTTTTTTCAGAGCCCTTGGCAACTTCTTGGACAAGGAGTAGGACTCATCATCATCATCATCATCTGATGAGCTGGAGTAGAACTCAAAAGAAGGTGCAGGATTGGCAACAGGTGCAGACTTGGAAGTCTTCTTTGTTGACTTCTTGGAAGAAGATGGTCCCTCTGGTGGTGGAGCTGTCAATAATGCTTAAGAAGGTGGTGCTTGCAGCTCTTCTGGTGGAAGCACTGTTGCAAGGGGAGGAACAACATGGACTCTTGCAGATGTTTCATCATCTGTATCTTCATAAGGAGACACACAGGAACTTATGTCTGAGATGTCTTCCTTGATAGCATTCTGAGGCATTGGTTGGAGAGATGAAGGACCAGCAACTGCAGGGTTTGTTTTCAATAAAGATCCTAAATGAGTTCTCCTTCTAGAAGCAACCTCTTCGAACTCCTCTTTCTCCACTCTACTTGGATTGTTCAAAACAAATTCATCCCAAGCACTATCAGAGAAGGAGCTGTCAGATGAGAGATTGATAGGGTGTGAATGACTCATGGTGATTTTTAGGGTTCTTGTGGAAGTTAGAATGTGTTTTGATAAAGATTATGAAGATCCGAGCCCCTTTTTATAGGCAAAGTCAGTCAAAAGAGTTCATTAAAGGATATATTTATTTTTCCCTATTTTGGTATGTTGAAGAGTAAATATAGCTATTATCGGGTTGACTTTGGGAAGATATTTCTAGATAATGGCTTGGTTAACAGTAACTTTGGTTAAAACAGGTTGGTTATGCATTTTCTTTGTATTATACTAACTCTTGCAGGTATATAACCAATCTTGGCTGGGAGTTGATCATAAAAGGTGTGTAACTGAGACACACAACAAATGGTTATTGATTCACCATGTCTAATCCACATAAGAATCAATTAGTCCAGAGCAAACGGCTACTGGTAAAGACTTAACAAATCAGTTTATGGTTGATAGTTTACCAAAAACTATATGGTCATCAACTCACCATATTCTATATGATTAAGAGTTGGCTAGTCCATAGCAAACGGCTAATGGTAAAGACATATCAAATCCGTTGATAGCTGGTAGTTTGCTAAAAACTATAATAAGAGCAGTCCAATTTTCATGTGTTTTACTTACCACTGCTCTTGCAAATTTTTGTGAAAAATTCCCACTGCTAGTTCACAGTTTCCACTGCCAGTGTTATTTTTACCACTGATGAACTAGCCGTTACAACTGTTGTGTCAGTAACAAATTTTTACTAGCCGTTGAGAGTAACTACTTTCCATATTTATAGGGTAAATTTTTTAAAAGATTATCTACTTTCCTATTAACAATTTATCCTCTTAAGATAAATCTTTTCCTTAGATAATCTTTCTTGCGCAAAACTCTAACCCTAACAGTATATATCTTTCTCTCTCAATTGGCAAGTTATTCATTCAATTCATACTCACACAACATATTTTTCATCAAATACTATGGCTCCAATCACCTTTGCAGATGAGCACAACCAAGTGGCCTATTTGGAAAAGTCAAACGACAAGAGTGACCCTGTTTTTCATCAGATTGTGGATTTTCTAAACACTACTCATGTGAGGTATGCTTTACTTCTCAATCCCACAATTTATGTCTCTCAAATCAAACAGTTTTGGATCTCTGTTACGTCCATCACTATTGAAGATGGAGACACACATGAAACTGTGGATGCTCTTAGAGCCACAGTGGATGGGTTAACTATTGATGTTACTG
Source organism: Chrysanthemum seticuspe (assembly GCA_019973895.1). Lineage (NCBI taxonomy): Eukaryota > Viridiplantae > Streptophyta > Magnoliopsida > Asterales > Asteraceae > Chrysanthemum > Chrysanthemum seticuspe. The sequence continues at coordinate 91,781,321 of BPTQ01000004.1, read as the reverse complement.
AGTCATCCTTGAGGAGAATTCTCCAATTGGATGATCTCAATGGTATCATCACATTACCCATGCCAGAAATTCATGAACATCTTTCATCCATGGGGTTTTTGTCCTCATTGGAGATTTTTAATACATACTCTTTTACATTGCCTAAGTCCTAAGAAAACTTCTTATGAACAATTCAGTTCAACAATGGCTTACCCTTTGGTTTGTCTAGCAACTGATAGGATTTTTAATTGGTCTAAATATATTTTTACAAGTATGCAAGGCAATGTAAAGAGTTCAACAAAAATTTTGATGTATCCAAGGTTTATGCAAGCAGTGTTAAATGAATTTCAACTGCAACCCATACAAGAGTTTATAAAATCCGTTGCCTTAAGCCCAAAGTTTTTCAAAACATGAATAAGGATGGCAATAGGGTTGTTAAACCACTTTTTCCTCAAATGCTTGCAAAGATTTCACATGTACAGGGTGAAGATGCAACAATCCCATTTCTATCCCAAAACACACCCACAATCACAGTTCCAAACATAAACTATATAACAACCCGTAAAATTTCGGATGATTATAATAATATTTATTACGTCAGAAAATTCAAATCGGCTATTTTCTGACAGTTGTCAATATTTAGATCTAAAAACGAGAGGTTATCTCATGAATCTAGAAAGTCTCGGCACCGCACGCATTTCTGACACCAATTAAATAATGGCAAACAGTTATAATCAAATTTCAACGTAATAAGAATGTCATATTATTACATTTAAGGAATCGTTTCCGAAAATATAATTTTTACATTTTGCGGGTACCAGGAAGGTACGTTCACTCGAGGATTCGTCAAAACACGGGGTACTATTTATAGTGCACCTTATAATAAAACAAACGAGATAAAATTTGTTTCACTCTCTCTCCCACGCTTCTCCTTTATCTGAACCTCTCTCTCTCTCTCTTGTCGACATACCCAGAAGAGAAACAAACATAAGAATGGGTGCTTCATCTTCTTTTTGAAAGTCAAGTCCAAACATATCTCCCTCATATGCCAAATTCGTTCTCCCCTACCACCATAGCTGTTGCAAGAGGATTTGAGGTGCGGCTATGGAAAATGAAGCATGCTAAGTGTTAGGAATTAGAAATTCCAGGTATTAAAGAGTCGGTCACCTCAAGTATTTGTAATCGTTAGAAAGCTCGTAGTCGTAGTTATTTTAAGTTAAGTAGTATTTAGTTAAGTAACACCGTGGAGGACGGAATCAGAGCCACTTATTCGCCACTTATTCCACTTATTCCACTTATTCGCCACATGGTTGTTATGGTTTGATGTGTATGTGAAAAGTTATATCTTACAATTGGTATCAGAGCCAGGTTAGATCATATCTTGCACATCTTTGGATTTCTAGTGGTTTTTAGGTGGTTTTTGAGTTTGAAAAAGTTTAGTGGTTTTTGCATCATTTGGGTGATTTCTAGTGTTAAAGTTTGGATTTTGATAGTACTTTTATGTTTAGAATCATCACAAGTGTTTAGGTTTTGATTTGGTAAGCTTGAATCATCGTGGTTGGGTTGTTTTTGGATTGAAAAGTGGTGTTTTTGAGTTTTTTTTCTTGCTAGCGACTTGATATACGGATTTCTTTCTTCGTAGCGACTTGCTTCACAATTTTGTAGCGAGTTACAGTTTTGAAGCTAGTGACTTAGACCTAGCGATTAACAGTACAAGTAGTGGACTCTCCACTACGGGTAGCGACTTGGTGGTAGCGACTTGGTCTGTAGCGAGTTGCTCTTTAGCGACTTGAATCTTTAGCGACTTGAGTAGCGAATTGCTGCCAAAATTTTGCTAGCGACTTGAGGCTTAGCGAGTTACTACTTAGCGACTTGCATTTGTCTAGCGACTTGGGACTTTAGCGACTTAGTGGTATAGCGAATTAGTTGTTAGCGACTTGGTTCAAGAATTCGTAGCGACTAGGTTGATTTTTCCCGTCAAAACTTCAAACGGCCATAACTTTTGAACCGTAACTCCGTTTTCAGCGTTCTACCCATCAAAACGACCGTGAGAACGAGGAGAATGGCACGCCGAATGAATTTTCATTTGGGTCAATCTTCGAGGTCTAAATCCGCTCCGAACAGAAGTTATTGAGGTTTATAAGTTTTTAGACCTAAATTTCTCAGGAAAAACGGGCATAAACCAATCCGAATCACAACCAAACAACATCTCTGCTAATCCTACAAACAATCATATGTCCTAATACACAATTGTCTATCATTCCATTGGTCATTGCTTAACGGTTTGGTCTTGATTTTAGTAAAATCCCGCGAAAGATTCTATTTCTCGGTTTGAATCATAGACTTGTAAAATCCCGTGCATTCTACCACATCATGTCTTACTCTACTGACCCAGTGATTTCAGAAGTGCTTAAATTGTAGGATGATGTAGACAACCCTGAGAATATTAGCTACACTGAACGATTAAAGATGATTGAATCAATCAATGAGGATGTGATATCTCCGGGTTCAGACTTTGAAAAGACTGAAATGCACCAGTCGATGCTACAAAATGCCATGCTAAAGGAATGTAACATTGAGGCATTTCAACTACTTTATCAGCACCTCAAACTACTTTTATCTACAACTATGGATCGAACAAGCAGTGCTCTCCTTCGTCAGGATTTTCCCATCTTGACAAGAACTGTACTACTCAACTTAGAACAACTGAGGTTTCAAATTACCAAAGAGAAGTTCTCAATTGATGTATCTAATGCAACTCTTCAAGTAATCTTCGATCAATTTCAGTCATTTATCCGGGGGGAATATTCCTCAGATTTTGATGATGACATGACTGGAATTTCATTCAAGAAACACACTGGAATGGAAATTCATGAGTTCAGAAACACCTTTATTCAACTTATTGGTAATATGGAAATATACATTAAGGAAGCTGCTCAAGAGAATGACAAGATGAATGAATTGAATGGGTGTCAAGTTATGTTATGTGAAGATTGTGATAGGTCGAGCAATGGATCAGTCGAACTAATGAATGATGCCGAAAGCAGAAGCTCAAATGCAATGAAGGAGGATGAAGACAACTGTACTGATCTCAAAGACTCAGAGTCAGAAAAGGGTGAAACAGTTTACATGACAACTCCTAGTATTCATGTGGTGAATACTGATGACATATCTTCAGATGATCAGATGTCATGTGATGAGGTACCCTTAACTGTTCAACATAGTGCATCTACTAATGTTCCGAAACATACTGATCTTAATGCTGAAAATGATTATGATAAATGTTCCTTGGTTGAGGCTGAGTCTAATAATTTCAAAACATATGATATGGTTGATAAAAAGGCTTTTGATGAACTTTCAAACAAATTCTCAAAACTTGAAAAACATTGCATTTCACTTGAAATTGCAATACAGAGTAAAGAAGAAAGTTTTCAACTTAACAAATCATGTAAAAATCCGGAACTTCCTGAATTCCGTGAACTTTTTGAAATTAACACTTTGAAAACTCAGCTTCAAGACAAAGAGTCAACTATCAACAATTTGAAGAAACACATTTCTAATAAAAGTAATTTGGTTACAAGTAATTCTGATATTAATACTATTGATGATATTCAAATGAGAAATGATGAATTAGCGGTTTGTGTGGCCAAATTACTAAAGGAAAATGAGTCTTTGAGAAAGCATCACATAGAACTAAGTGACTCTGTCAAAGAAACTAGAACTGAGTCAATGGAACAAAACTCTTTGATAGCAAAAATTGATGAACTCAAAGCTCAACTTCAGGAAAAGAGTTTCGCTATTGTTGCCTTAAAAAATGAGCTTAGGAAAACTGTAGGGAAAAGTGTGAACACTAAGTTTACAAAACCATCAACCTTGGGGAAACCAGTTTCTCATCCCATTAGAAACCGGTCCATTGTTAGGCAACCTACTGCGTTTATATCCGAAAGACCAAAATTTTCAAAAACACGGTTTGCCTCCCAAGTTGATGAGAAACAGGTTTTGTCAAAACCAGTCACTTCACCTGAGTCGCCTAAGAATTATGCTTCTAGTTCCTCTAAACCTCAACAAGCATCTACTTCTACTCCCAGCACCTCTAGGATTAGTTCGAAAACAGTGTCAAAATCAAGCATTATAACCCAGAATTCATATGATATGAATGACTTGTGGAAGAACTATTATCTAGAAAAAGCTAGAAAAAAGGCACAGATTCGAAAAGACAGAATTTTAGGTGCAAGACCTAGGGTGATGAATTCTACGAGATTTCAAGGCACTGCTAGTAGTTGTAAACCACTACCTAGGAACACTCAAAAGACTAGGGATTGGCGTGCAACTAAGAGTAGTTATTTGCATAAGAATGCAAAGCATGTAGAAAACAAAACTAGAAATTCTGAGTCTTTTCCACATATGAAACAGTTTCCTAATTCACATGCCAAGGTGCTATCCACTAAGACCACTAACGCGACTAAGGTTCAACATGTTGTGAAACAATACAAACCAAAAACTTCGCCTAGATGGATACCAACTGCTAAATCTTTGGAAACTAGGAACAAGGATAAGTCTTCCACTATGTATAAGAAGCCTTACAATCCTAGACCTTGCCATAAGTGGATACCGTCTGGTAGAATGTTTAAGGATGCTGGACTTAGGTGGATTCCTACCGGAAAGCTGTTTTCTGATGAAAAAATCAAGGTTGACCGTGAAACCCAAAAGAGTTTGGATACTAATGTCACTAACCCATATATATGCAATCAAGCTTGTAATGTTAGTGCAGGTACACCTTACTCAGTTGCAGATACTTCGATCCTTCAATACATGGACTGGCTTAAAGTATGGATTACAAATGGATTGATATCTCATAACTCACGGGTTCAAGTTTCTCAACATTGATATTCAACCGGCTATGACGTCTGTTCACTTCAGTTCAGGCCTCGTACTTCATCATTATGGTGTCTGCAGATAACACTTCAGGCCCCGTTCCTCTAAGATAAGAAACGTGTACGCTTCAGTGCGCTTTATCTTCTTAAGAAGAGAAATCTTCATGTTTATGACCATTCTCATCGACATTCTTCATCAACATGCTTCATGCTTTTTCCATGCGCTTCAGTCATCAAGTGAACCGGACTACTGATAATTACTCTTACTCCTCTTGCTCAATATAATGAAGATGGCGACATCATGTGCTAATTTTGTGGGGGAGAAGTGTGAATATAATACATTTGGATGATAATCACTTGGTTAATCAAGAATGGCATCTCTGTATGCAATTCTTGAGGGGGAGAAGAAGCGTGAATTTTTTGCATGGTTGACTGATATTTGAGAATATATGGTCAAACGGCTCCTAACCCATGTAAGAACCGAGATTCTTCTTATCGGATCATCTTCACATGTAGTTTCTTCTAAGAGCCGTTGGTTGACATCTTCACACGGGCTGATATGATTAAATGACAAAGTGCTTCTAGTTGCTGGGCTGATTTCTTTGATGAACATCTTTCTGTTCTTGTTTGATTGGGAGGGATTTTAATTAAGGGGATTTGCTATTTACAAGTTAACGGGAATGCCTTTGGTGTGAAGAAGATGTTAACTGTCTATTTCCCCATTCGGATAATCTTGAAGAAGGTCGAGTCTACAGTCTAATCTACATTTGAAAGCTACATGATTAGAAGACTAAAGACGAATTGCATTTGATGATCTAAAGACTTCTTCTTAATCCGGGCTGAGAAGAACACTTGAAAATCTTCGTCAGTTTAGGGGAGAGCACTAATTGGGGGAGATTGAAAAGCCAAAATTTAATCCCCAATTAGACTTGCTCAGATTCTTTAGCAATGATTCATTGCTTGATTTTTGATGACACTCCTCCAACGCCTAATGCTTCAATTACTAAGGATAATTGGGATTCATTGTTTGGGATTCATTGTTTTTCAAAGATATGTTTGATGAGTACTTCCAACCTCTAACGAATGTTGATCATCCAGCTTCTGAAGCTCATGCTCCGGTTTCTACTGACTCAACTAGTTCACCATGTAAGAAGTACTTCTCAGAACTCTCAAGAAACCCAATCTCCAGTTACTCCTCAAGGCGTTGATAATGACTATCATAATATTGTTGTTGCACTCATGAATAATGATCCGCTCTTTGGTATTCCTTTACCAAATCTTCACGAATTATTGTTCATGAATAATGATCCACTCTTTGGTATTCTTTTGCCAAATCTTCACGGATTATTGTTCCTCTCATGGTGCACGTTATAAATCAACCACATGAACATTAAGGAAAATGACTACCTCATCCGCTCGAAAACATTATTGGTGAATCTTCCAGATCAGTTTCTACATGTATACCTTAAGGAAGAATGCATTGATGTTGAGGAATCATTTGCTCCGGTTCATTCAGTGGGACAATGTACATCCGATTGTATGTTTGTTCACGTGTTGGACATTTGACACAAGTTGATTACTTCAGAGTTAATCATTTATCACTTATTTGAGATTGAAGTTGTCCTTCACAAAGGCGTGTTCTTATTTGATAACTTGCTCGGGCTTAAGAATTTGAGTTGAAGGCTTGATTTATCTAGTTACCAGCAGTCGGAGGGGATGGTTGAAGACCTGGTTAACTATCACTATTAGGAGTTACGTTGTTTTACTCAGTGTCACATGCAGATGACGATGTGGATAATATCAAGAGGTGTTAATGTCTCATACTTTGTTTGAGTAGTGAGTACTTAGAGATTTGCTTGAAGCATAGATTCTCGACACCGTTCTTCCATCTTTAAGTGCAAGCTTAAGACACAAATGCGGGGAATTCGACTTCAGTTTCAAGTTTGGTATATCGGGTTTTTCTTCAACAGTGGTCACTTCAAATTGTCTACATATGGGTTGATAAAGATAGTCAGAGAGAGTTTATGTAGCAGTTGATTCTCACAGGATTCACTTGGGCTATTTGAGTTCTTCTCACAAGATTTCAAGTTTATGGATTGATTATGTTTTGCTGATTCTGAGGTATCCAAACTATTTGGGGGAAAGATATATTATTCCAACTATTTGGGGGAAGTGGTCTCTGGAGACCTTTGGTTTTTTTGTTACTTCAGTGTTCAGTTGGAAGAAATGTGAGAAGAATA